>CAJQZJ010032789.1:4505801-4533045 GCA_907164525.1 Lophiomys imhausi
ATATATATATATATATATATATATATATATATATATATATATATATAAATTAACCAGCATACTAAGTCTTCCAACATGGAACTTGTTGGGTCCAGAGTTGACACTGGAGCTGGGCCCACAGGATCTAAGCATTTACCGATAGAGCAAATTCTCAGGGCTCAGCCCTGAACTAATACATCGGAAAGGCTGAGGATGGGCTTAGCAAGCTGAACCTACCCTCCTACAAATTAGCACGCATGTCCAAGCTTGTCCAGGACAGATCTAGCATGTAACTCTACAGCCCAACACTATGTACAGCCCAATTCCTCTCTCTGTCCTTGTTGCCATGAGTGAAAATAGGAGAAAAAAAAGATCTAACAGACTGTTTTGTAAATGATGTGAAATTTCTCTAGTAAGTTCTTAAGACTGTATTTGAAATTCTTTGTATTGAGGAGGAAAAACAGGTCTCAGCATGAAGGAGTCAGGTAAGCCCATTGAACTTCATTTCTGCTGGGCAGTAATGTAAGGAAGGGGTTACAATGCCTCAGAGAACTCAAAGGTGACATCCACACAAAGCAGAGATTGCATTTTCTCTACTGGTGATAAATTTTACATTATCTCTAGAATATCACATTTTGGAAATATACCACCATCACAATCACAAATGGTTCTGCGTTTTTTTTGTTTTTGTTTTTGTTTTTGTTTTTTTGCTGTTTTTATGATTTTGTCCATAATTTTTAAATAAGGAAAATATTTTCCTAGGGAACTGTTTGTTACATATGAATAATTAATGTCATCTAAATATTAAATATTAACATTTCAGTGCCAGTTTATAAAAAAAAAATTAACCAGAATACTAAGTCTTCCAACATAGAAGACAATAGGACAGAAAAAATTATAGAAAAAAACTTAGGAAAGTTGAGAATCAATACAACTATGTCTGAGTTAGTGTCTATCAAAATCCATAGATTAAAAACATTCTTTACCATGTTGAAAGTATTGTAGAGAGCTTGATTGGACTGATTCACACATAGTTTCAGTTTTATAGTACTAGAAATAATAATAGCAGGTTTTAAAATAATTTATGTTTCATTCATTCTCACATTTTAAAAAATGAATAGGATAATAACTGACAAGTTAGTTACCAAGAAACCACCCACTTAATATATTGTAAAACTGGAGATCAGGCCAGGCACCGTGTGATCCCACTAGTCAGGAGGCTGAAGCAAGAAGATCCAGGGTCTGAGGTCAGCCCAGGCTGTGTGGAGAGGTCTGGCCTATCCTGGATTATGTTGCAATACTACACCTCAAAGTAACTGAGCCCCACCCCCAAAGCGGTGCTATGAGCCCAGCAAGTGAAATCTTAATTCAAAATCACTTCAAACACAATGATTAAAATGAGTTAGAATCGTTTAATTGACTCACATGTGCCAAGGATGTGATAGATCAGATTCCAGAGATTGTGATGAGCGTCACACAAACCTGCTTCAGGTCGTGTCCTCTCAGCATAGTCAGCAAGGTCTCTGTCTGCCTGTCTGTCTGTCTGCCTGTGTCTTTGTTTGAAATAAGGTCCACGGCTGACCTCAAACTCACAACCCTCCAGCCTCAGCTTTCCAAATGCTAGAACTGTAGGTGGGCATCATTACCGCTTGCTGCAGTATATTTGGAATGGACACTTAGAACAAATCCCGAGTTCACCATGTAGCCTGAGCTGGCCACCAGTACGACTTCTTTCTCCCTTATCATATGTTAACCAATTTATAGTGGTGTCAATTGTAAAACAAAATGTGAAAAAACTTGTGTGTTTTAGAATTAATGCAATACAGTTTTTGCACTTCCATCACTTCCTGGAAGTCAAAAAACAACATTCTTCCTAGACTGTGTATGTGTGTATAGGTATATGTCTATGTGCACGCATGTGTAAATATATGCATATGTGTATTTGTATCTGTATCTGTATGTGCATATGTATATGTGCATGTATGTATATGTATATATACATGTGTATATATGTTCATGTATGTATATGCATTATATATGCATGTTTACATGTAAAATGTGCATGAGTGTATGTGTTTATGTTTGTATATGTATATGTGCATGCATGTGAGTCCATGTATGTGTATACATATTTATGTATGTATATGGGCATACAAATGCACATGTAGATATATGTATGCATGTATATAACTGTATGTGTTAAGGGTATAGGGCAAGAACTGGATCACAAGGATATTTGACAAAAGATGGAAGTCATGAAAAGCATACTAGTGACATGGGTCCTGCATTTAGAGGACAGAATATTTCCAAATGAAAATGACTGCAGCCAGTCAGTTAAGCTTCCACTTGTCTGGGTCTTGTTTGTTGGCATGAGATAGAATACTGGTAACATGGCATCATTTCTCTGCCGGTATTTACACGCTAGTAAGAGCTGCATGCACGGCTAAGTACAGGTTGATGTTTTATATATATCATGATATGCACAGTCTAGAAACAGTGTCAGGAAAGTGAGAGTGACCAGCAGACACGTGGTATGAGTCTCATCCTGTCTATTCTACGTAGCTTTGTCCCCTCACACAGCTGGGCCTGTAGGGTCCCCCCAGCTGTCAGGAGAGAGCATTTGAAGAAATAAATTTGCAAGTTCTACCTTCACTCTGAACTCATGTAAACAGGACAAAACAGAAAAGGATTAAAGCCTGGCACAGTTTGAGCACTTTCAGTAGTCACGGAATCAGTAAACTCCTGCCTTTTACACAAAAACAATACTTAAGGCAAAGCTGAGCCTGGTCACTTTGATCCAATTCTCTTTATGGGACTTTTCGGGAGAAACGAAAAGAACAATTCACTAAACAAAAGGGTAAACAGACCAATCTTTCTCAAAGAATAATTTTCGCCAAGTTTTGTCTTTGGGCACCTGACAAAGCAGATACAAATCGATTCCATTCAACATTCACTCTCTTATCCACTCAGACAACTCTACCTCCTTTCCATCTCCGGTGAATGCTGATGGTGCAAAAAAGCTCTTATTGTGCAGAGGGGACTGGGACCAGCCTCGGCAATTCTTTTTTTTTTTTTTTTTTTGCCTTATGGTTTGTCACTGACAAGATAAGTGACTTCTTCACATGGCACAGGTAGCTTGAGCCAGATTAGAACCGTCCCTTCGTTGTTTTACCTGTCAATGATCAAATTGTCTCCTTCCCACAGGTGCTGCCGATCACACACCCACGTTTATAATCTGAGCATCGCGCCAGACAGCAGCAGCTTACTCTCAGGTGATGCACTAAGGCCAGCATAAGCTGGATGATTTATCTTCAGACTTTCTGGCATTTCAGGGAGAATCTTAACATAAATCCAGTTTCCTTGTGATACCAAATCCTGAATCAATTGTACAATTTCTTGGACAGTGATGTCTGGTAGTAAGACACAGATAGAGAGATGTCAGCCACATATACATCATTGCTGGCCATCATGAGATATTACTGTTTATTTATCTATCTGTCCATTCCATTTATTTAGAAACAGTCTTATATAGCCTAACCTGAACTCTAAATTATTGTGTAACTATGCATGACCTTCAACTTCTGACCCTCTTGACCCCACCCACTAAGGATTACAGGCACTTACCACCATGCCTGGTCTTCATGGTACTAGGTATCAAATTCAGAGCTTCTTTTTTTAAAAATTTATTTATTGCTTCAGGTTACATCTCCACCACAGTGCCCTCTTTCTACCCCTCCCAGTCCTACTCTCCCATCCTCTACCCCCTAACCCTTCCATCCCACTCCTCCAGAGTGGAGTGTCCCTATATATCAGTCCCCCACCCCAGTTCAGCAGTTATATGAGGGCCAAGAGCCTCCTCATTCATTAGGGGACTACAAGGCAGCACCACTAGGGCAAAGTGTCTCATTGACAGGAAACAAAGTCTATGTTCATGTTCCCTTTGGTGCATTGGTTGTAATATAGTTATCCTGTACTATATAGCTAAAATCCTACTATAAGTGAATAGACGCCATGTGCATCCTTCTGAGTCTGGGTTAGCTCACTCAGGATGAGATTCTCTAGTTCCATCCATTTGACTGCAAATTACATAATTTCATTGTTTCTGAATGCTAGACAAACACAATGCTAAGTGAGATATACTCTCTGCTCTATAACAAGTTCTTGTATGCCAAGTACACAACACAGTGCCTGAGATGTGAAACCCTCATGTACTTCCTGTCCCCTGCCATGTGAAAGGTCAAAGTCCCATAACCCCTGAAAATGACTTGTGCCCCTCACTGTGATGTATGTTTCTGCAGATCTGACTACATTTACACCCTCTATACTTTTCTTTGAGGAAAAGAATATCTTAGTCTCCTTTTCTGATATTTCAAACCATTTCTTTCAGAGCTAGTCCATTCCTCTCAGACACACCATTGTTGTTTGTCCGTGACACTTCTCCACCAAACAGCTTTTCCTTCTTCTTTTAAAGACCCCATTCATTGTTCTTGGCATGTATGTATGTTGGATTGTGATTAAAAACTCTCATTTAAAACTAGTATAAATAATTACCCATAAGTTTCTATTCATTTATTGTTTAAACTTGTACTTTTTGCTATGTAGTCCAGGCTGACTTCAGATTGCTGGCAGAACTCCTGTCTCAGCCTTCCAAGTGCTTGAAATTATGTTGATACAGCACTATACATTAATTAAAACAAACGTTTTTATGAAGCCATGAAACTTGAAAGATGAGCATTAATTCCTATGATATGTCACTAAGGAATAAGTCCAGAACCAACTAAAAACATTTTCCCACCATGAAGGTACCTACTGGCAAAGGGAGTCTTGCTAGGGTGTATGTGTGTTTTACTATATCAGACCTAGACTACAGTTAAGAAACTTTGACAGGTTTTCAGAATATCCCGGTAAGTTAAAGGATAAAATCATAAAACTTAATTACTCTCACCCTGTCATTTGGAAGGGTGTAATAAAGGCTAGAATAATGGCTAAGGCTAAAGAGGGGCCAGTTTAACTCCAACTGGGGTCACCACATATATAAATTAGGAAGCAAGTCCATCCCAGAAAAATACCTAGAAGGAATCGCAGTTATGAGGTCTGTGAGCAACAAATGAGTATTTCCTAACTCACATAGCCAAGGGCAATCTAAGTGTGGGCTCTTGTTGGATGTAACTGCCTAACATGTCCTTCCAGTTTCTTTTAGATTGCATTCATGAAATTGCTGATTTCATGTAATTGTGCCATTTAGTCTAATAGTCTAGCAGTACCTTGTGTCTATGATTTGATACTCTTGGTTTTTTTATGTGTGATTATATGAGTATCTTTAAGACAGCAATATAAATATTTTTCCCTCTTAGTCTGTCTGGGTTTCTGCCCCTCCTGCTGCTTCTAAGAAAACAGTTATTAGACATGATCTCAAACCATTTTTAGCTAAAGTACAGACTTGTAAGAGTTGACTGTCTGTGTGGGCTGGATCTAAGACATTGGTTCTCAACTTTCCCAATGCTGTGACCCTTTAATATAGTTCCCTGTGTTATAGTGATCCTCCAAACCATAAAGTTATTTTCACTGCTACTTCATAACTCTAATTTTGCCACTGCTATAAATTTTAATGTAACTATTTTTTTTCTGATGGTCTTAGGCGACCCCTATGAGAAAGTCCTTTGACCCCCAAAGTGACCGCAACCCACAGGCTGAGAAACACTGGTCTAAGGAAAACTGTATAAAAGAACATTCTAGAATCTTAGTAGGAAGGACATTTGCATCAGCCAGGAGTAGTGGTGTGAACCTGTAATCCCAGTTCTCAGGGTGGGGCAGGAGAACTGTTGTGAGTTCAAAGCTGGCCTTGTCCACAGGCAGAGTTCTGGGTTCCCAGGACTACATAGTGAGACCTTGTTTCTTAAAGTAGAAAGGAAAAAAAAAACCAACAACCAAACAAACAAAATGACAACAAATAAAAGATTTAAGTTCAGAAAAATAAAAAACAAGTGATATCAGCTAGGTTTCTATTCCACTTTATCCTCTTATAAATTTTTTTTTCTCAGCACTGGGGATTGAACCCATGTATTTGAACATGCTAGGGAAATGCTCCAATACCAAAAACAAAGAGATCAATAACCCTGATAATTCACTTACCCCTGACAACTGAAGAGGCTATGTAGACAGGGTTTGGACTGGTGCATAGTCAGTGCACATTAAGCAAAGGGGGGGGTCATTAAAGAGGAAAATGTCCCTCTGACCCCTTCTAGCAGATATTACAGCTGACACAAGACACAATTAAAGGAGCCAGGAGTTTCCTGCTGAGTTCCTAAAATTGGCCCCTATGGAAATTTGAGTGACCATAATAGTAAAAGGATGTGTGTATGTGGGAGGGGGGAATCTTGTCTAAACACATTTTTATACATGAGACCAGAAAGTACAAACACAGAGAAGAGCAACTAGTAATAACAAAACAATGCAAAAGGAGATAAGTTGTACCTAAAGGGGGATGCTGCTACTTCAGCTGTTGTATGATTTTTTAAAAAGCTCAGATTGCCAGATCTTCTAGCTCTTCTACAATCCTTCTATATCCCCACCCCTTCCTAACATGGTATGATTATGCAATTTTAATGTACACTCAACTCTCACAAAACAGAGAGGGGTCCGCACTCTTTAATTTCTATGTGGACCAGTCTCTCAATTTGTAGTTTGGTAGACATCCCAAGACAAGCAGAGGTTAACCCTAAAAATATGAGCAGGAAGCAGATTGGCCTATCTAATAACAACAGAAAAGAACCTGTGAAAGGTTTATGACAAATGCTGCCTAGTTCTTCTTCAGCTTCTATACATTGTAGGGTTCATTAGTCACCGTTATCTAATCTTAATTCTTGGTCTGTACTTACCTAACACACTTATGAAATGTGTGTTTCCTAGATTCATCAGGTTTCGGTCTGATGTTTGCCTATGGTTTTTAATTCACTTGATATAGAGAGAATCTACTCACTAATAACAAGTCAGCTATGAAACAGTGTGCTGCCTTCTTAAAATGAAGAAGGAAGAACCCTTTAAAGGGAGAAAAAAACAATAGGGACAGTCATAGGAACAAAGGACACAAACTCACACCTCTAATCCATAGATGCCGCTACCCACCCAGTTTCCTTCCTCCTCTACTAACAACATATGGAATGTGCCTAACCCTTATACCCCCAACCTTATGCAAGAAACCACCAGGTAGAGGATAATGCTAAAGTATCTCTACAAACAAACTAACTGACCATGTATCTGAGTCTTACATGGAAAAATCCCCTTAAACGTATGAGGAAAGCCCCCTACCATCCTTCCGATTAACACCCCAGACCCCTCCAAAACTCCAATAAAACCCCTGATCTTCCCTATCATTGTACAACTGAGTTTCCTGAATACAATATTGTTCCTGCTTCCTCAACCTCTGTTCTTTCTAATGATTTTTTTCTGAGAAAACAAAACATAAACAAATGAGCAATGTTTTGTTTTAAGAGTCATAAGAGTATACCGCCCAAATCTCACAAGACCCACGTTCTAGAAAGGTCCAAAGCTCTGCAAGAAGAATCTCATTTGCTCATTTAATTCTCCTTCTTTTAAAACAGAGTTTGGTAGCATGTTATTTCTACACAAATTTAACAGTCGAGTTAGACCATAATAATGTTTTTGTGCATAGCTTATGTGCTTTGTTAGGCAGAGGGTATTAAATTTTTATTGTGAGCTTTTTGGAAAGCAATGCAAATTTGGCCATTCCTTCGGTAGCTGACTGTCACCCTACTGTGACCACCTAGGACAAAAAAGATGGGGAAGTTCAGTTTCCGTTTATTTATGACACATCCAGTACTCTTCCCTAGGTGGAGGAGTAGCTCAGGCTGGCCTCAAACTCACCCAGACCTTGAACTTCTGATCCTCCAGGCTCCACCTCTCATGTGCTGGAATTATAGGTGGGTATACCACCCCCAGTCTGAGTATGCTCTACATAATTGTGTGCTTTCCGAAACTACTCAAATATTTGAAAAAAAATCATTTGGTAGAGATTAGAAACATCTTAAACATCATTTGGACTGCTCTATTTGTTTTCTATAACAAAGATTAAGCCAAGATCACTGTTTTGGTTCACTAAAAAAAAAATAGTTGAAAGATGGTGGAGACACTCAGTGAGGAGCTTTCCTGTATCATGATAGTCCTCATTCAACCAGTGGATCACTGTGTTGAATCATAAAAGTTTTATGATAAATGGAGAACATCAGAGCCTAAGGCTCTTATTCAGTGTAAATAGTTTGCCCATTAGCTCTGAAAGCAAAAGCCTCCTGCGTAAGGACTGTTTCTTCATTTTGTACTTTTGTGACTGCATTACTAACTCTGATGTCGCTCTTATTTTTTAAACAAGACCCACATTTGACCCATGGTGATGTCTTTTCCTTGGATTCGGGTTCACATTGTCTTTGGCTATGCCTCAGGTACCACAGCGAATTCCCACTACGGTTCTCTAAGTAACAAAAGTGAGGCCCAAACACCACTGATACTTTCTTGCTTCAAAAGAAACAAACACTTTTGTGAATTCCCTTTGATAGCTGTAAACTCAGTTATTCACCCGCTCATCCTGTGAAGAGCTCTCTCTAATGCCCTGACACTAAATGCTAGGAAAATCTGAGGGGATGGGACCACTGCCACTGGACTCGGAGAGCCCATATTAGGGAGTGTAAAACATATATTGTGTAAAACATATATTGTGGGCACAAGCAGAAGGCATAAGGAAATACTATGGAGAAGTGCCCGGGCATAAGAAAGTCCAAGTCTAAATGTGCGTCTATGATAAGTGAAGATACTAGGTGTTGGAAGTCTGAGAACAATGTGATTACGGGATGGGATAGACACAGTCTTGCTGAGAACTAAATCTGGGCTTCTGATTGTGTGAGCACAAAGAGTCATTTCCAAATAACCAAACAGAACAGGAGACCCCAAGACTCGTTAGGACAGAATGTGAGAGAGCGGACCAGAGCACGCCTGCTGGAAGGTCTGGCTGAGCATCTGTAAGCCTCCGGAGAAAAGATCCGAAGAGAGCTGTAAGCCAGGAAGCGGTGGCTCACACTTTAAAGCCGGCACTTGGGAGGCAGAGGCAGGCAGATCCCTGAGTTCCAGACCAGTCTGGTCTATGGATTGAGTTCCAGGACAACCAGGGTTACACAGAGAAACAAGGTTAAGAACAACCACAGTCAAGGTCACATTCTCCATCTTCCCACCTCCAATGAGAACTCAGTTCACCCATCGTGAGTTTCTTGCCTCTTTTCCCAGCATTTTAGGAAGACATTTTCTTAAACTCCAGGGATGCACCAACAATTCCCTGATGGATTATACTTACCATTGTACAGAAGAGAAACATGGAATTCTGAGACGTGCACTCAATTTCCACTTGAGATTAAAAAATCTTCCTAAATTTTTACAACAGGGAGATACAAAATTTCAGTGAGATAGAAGGAATAAGCTCTCGAGGTCTGTTGTAGGGTATTATGGCCACACTTAATAGCAGCATGTATTCTGGAAAATCACGACTAACAGATATGGTATTAATACACACAAAAATTAAAAGTATATGAGGTGGTACATACACCAACTGGATTTTACATAAGCACACTCAGTGTTTACATATTTCTAAATAATGTTGAACTTACTAGAACTCAATGTATGTATGCAAATTTGATCAATCATAAATAATAAGTATGGTACTTTGGTCCCAAAGACAATTGTACTACTGCAGCAGCCCCATCTCAAATTATACATATGAGTTTTCTGTTTTTTTTTAACTAATGCCTCTTCTCATAAGTACATTTCACATCACATTTCAAGTGATTGAAAATTCACTTCTTAGCGCTTTACTTTTCTGTTCATTGAAAACAGATTAAAAACATAGGCTCATAGGAACAAGTCCTATGTGGGTATTTTCCAAAGTCTCCTTGGCTTAAGGCTTTGTTGCAATACCTGAGTCTTGCTAGGGACTGCTAGCCCACATGTCTATTTTAAGATCAGTACATAGCCACTACGATGCCCCTGGAGAGGTCTTCTGGGTGAAACTTTCACTTGGCAATCATTTCTGTAAATAACCACAAAATATTCAGCAAATTAATCATAGGGCTCAACAACTACATGATTCAGAGAGAATGCAAAGACGGTATTTTCATAATACATCTGACTTCTTTTGAAGTGTCCATCTTGCTACAACATCATTGGTTTCCTTTCCAAAAATATGGATTAAAACTTGTGTCTGTGTTTTTCTTTTCATTAAATTTTCTTTTCATTGCCATCTTTAGTCATATTCAAAAGGTCTTTTGAGAAAGAGTCACAAAATAAGGAGACTCCTATGGGCCCTGAGTTCAGGCGTAGGTTGCTTGGCCAGCATGTTTAAGACCCTGGGGTAAATGTCTAAGGTTAGGGTGAGGGTGAGGGTGAGTGTTAGGGTTAGGGTTAGGGTTAGGGTGAGGGTGAGTGTTAGGGTTAGGGTTAGGGTTAGGGTTAGGGTTAGGGTTAGGGTTAGGGTTAGGGTTTAGGGTTAGGGTTAGGGTTAGGGTGAGTGTTAGGGTTAGGGTTAGGGTTAGGGTTAGGGTTAGGGTTTAGGGTTAGGGTTAGGGTTAGGGTGAGTGTTAGGGTTAGGGTTAGGGTTAGGGTGAGTGTTAGGTTTAGGGTTAGGGTGAGTGTTAGGGTTAGTGTTAGGGTAAGGTTTAGGGTGAGTGTTAGGGTTAGGGTTAGGGTAAGGTTTAGGGTGAGTGTTAGGGTTAGTGTTAGGGTTAGGGTGAGTGTTAGGGTTAGGGTTAGGGTTAGGGTTAGGGTTAGGGTAAGGTTTAGGGTGAGTTTTAAGGTTAGTGTTAGGGTTAGGGTGAGTGTTAGGGTTAGGGTTAGGGTTAGGGTGAGGGTTAGGGTTAGGGGTTAGGGTGTGGGTGAGGGTGAGCACCAGGGTGAGGTTTAGGGTTAGGGTTAGCATGAGGTTTACGTTTAGGGTGAGGGTAAGTGTTAGGGTTAGGGTTAGGGTTAAGGCTAGGGTGGGGGTGAGTGTGAGTGTGAGTGTGTGGGTGAGGGTGAGGGTGAGAATGAGGGTGAGGTTTAGGGTTAGGGTTTTAAGGCAGGAGAGAGGCATTTCCTTTACATGGTACCTTCACTCCAAAAGCAAGGGAACACATTTTAATTATCACGGCCATAGATTCCTGAATGCCAGAGGTGTGTTTCTTCCCAGGCAAAACTCACCCTTTTCTTAACACATCAGAGCATCTCAGAGTTTTTCACAATCGAGGACAGCTCTCTGAGAAGTCCTTTGTACCGGGCTTCAGAGCAGATGTCATTTCGTCAGTGTTCTTGGATGAAGTTCACTGAGCTTAGGAGTTCAGTAAATGCCTCCAAGGACCCAGAAACACAGGCCTTTCCCGAAGTGATTCATCTCCATCAGCAGTTAGTGTTGCTTAAAGTCTGGGTTTCAATTGCTTCACTGGCAACAGTTTTGATTTAAAACCATTGAAGGGTGAATCCAGCTAGAGAATACTTTAGACCATTTTTTAATTGCTTACATCTAACACAAGGGTATTTGGTTAATAATGAAAAATTAGAGAGATGATAAACTATGTAATAAGAGAAGCACTCTTGTGTTTAAAGGAATTTTTAGACTACTGAGACAGTCACTGACACTTCTCTTTAGTTTATTAATAACTATTAATATCTATATATCTAAGTACAAATGAGTAACTAACTTAAGCAGCAGCTGAAAAATAGCTAGCATTTATAAATACTTCTTTAAACCTTTAAACACATTTCTCCTGTAAGGTTGGAATTTTAATTCCATTAGCAGTTGAGAAGCTGGGACTTGAAGAAGTCAGTTCAGTGGCTCGAAGGCAGATCACTTAATAGTAACAGAAGTGGTATTTAAGCCAGAGATGCCCTGAATTTAAATCCACATTCTTGGTAGTGTGCTAGGCTGTCGAGTGTAGATGATGACCAAGCTTGCTAAGACCATCTCACTCTGCAGCATCAATATCAGTAGATAAACATAGGAATATGAGTGGCTGCTCAGTGTTCCTAAACAGTGAGAAGGGTAGGCTCAGTTTAGAAGCATTTTCCCATTTGAAATGATGGCCATGTGAATATTGCCAACATCAGGCCATTTGTCTTTTAGGGTTAGAAGAAGAAAAAAGGTGATGTGTGAACAAACACAATTGTGTTGAAATTTTTTATTATGTCTGGTTCTACTCTCTGTCCTTCTTACCCGTTCTGTGGCCAGAAGGCAGATCTTTAGTTACATCAGGCTAACCTTTCCTTGCCTTTTGGGGTTTGGGTGAGGAATAGAAATCCATGCATGGGACAGAAACTGTTGGGGGAGACTAGCTTTTGACCGTGTATCCCTGCCTCATGTGCCTGCTGCCCTGAAGGTTGACAGTGACAGCTTCCTCAGAAGAAGACCATAGCTTCTCCTCTCTAGCTTATTCTTGCTTTTTACCCTCATTTCTCCTGGCCTCCTCCTTCCCCCAGTAACCCACTTCTCTTACATCTTCTGTCAAGGGAGAGCCAACTCTTGCAAAAAAAAAAAAACAAAAAAAGGGTTATTCCTGAACTTATGTCACAGATCAGGAATGAGAGGCTGGAAGCACAAATGAGGTTTGAACCAAAACAAAGATGGATTATTACGTTGGCACTGCTTTTGCCAATTGGTGCTAATTCCTCAGAATCTTCTGGGGAATCTGTGAAACCCATGGCAGAGCACTCTGTGGGCTGGAAACATGGTGTGGACATTAATTGGCGTCTATCCCTTATTCTTCTGTGGTGGCACAACCCCCACCCCTGCCACTAACTCCAGGTTGTGAATGCCAGCCAGGATTATAGAGGTGGCTCCCTTCACTGTAGCAGGGAAGGCTGGCTAGGTCTGGAGAAGCAACAATACACAGTCCAAATGACGAGGCTGGTAGGTGCATCTCAGAGAAGAGCAGGGTTGTGGAGATGGGGTGCTGCCATTGTTAGTCTGGGGTGCTTGTCCCTTTAACTTGCCTCAGTTTCCCTGCTAGATTGGATATCTGTTTGCTGTGATAATTATGTCTTCCTTATCTTTTCAGCTGTTCCTTCCAGACTGTCTCACAACTGCCTACTGCCAAATGACACACAAAGGATTCACACTTCCCTCATGCATTGTGTAGATAGTCTCTCCACAGATTAAAACCTTTCTAGAATCTGGGGATTTTACATCATTTCAGAAATAAGTCTATTGCAATTAAGATGACGTCATGTTGGAATAGAGTGGGCCTTATAAGAAAATGAAAGAGAGAGACACAAGGAAACCATCCTATGAAGTCAGGAGCAGAGACTGGACTAACATGTCTATGAGCCAAGGAACACCAGACATTTCAAAAGCTAGCAGATGTGTGGAACAGAATCTCCCTCTCAAAGCACAGAAACAACTAACACTGCCAACTACATCCCAGACTTTGGCCTGTAAAACTATGAGATAATTAACAGAGTTGTTTTAATGTACCTAGTTAGGGTATCTTTGTTAAGACAGCTCTAGGGAGCTAATAGTCGTCTTGGCTAGGTTTTTCTTCAAAGGCCAATGAGGTTTTATGAAGACCTATGTTTTGTCTTGTTTTAACCAACCAAAGCTAATCTTCCCTCTGCTTCTACTTCAATGCAGTAATTGCCCTTTACTAGTTAACAGTATGGAAAAAGAATGAGTCCCTTTGTTAATGTGTTTATTAGCTAATGTGATACCTAGTAATGCAGTAAATCTCTTCCATATAAACTTCATGACAGTGATTTGGTCCATCCTTCTGACTGCACCCTGCCCAGTACCAGCTGCCCTTTCATGTGAGATGGGTGCTCAGCCAAGTAGAGATGTTCTAGAAATCCAGATGCCTTCTCATCTGCTTGTTCTTTGAACTGCACAAGAGGCTTCAGCAAGATGATACAATGAGGAACAGACTCATGGGTCTGTGGTGGGGAGGTAAATCACAGCAGACCCTAAACCCTTCTCACAGCACAGTTCCTTCTCTCTTTTTTAAATTTATTTATTTGTTGCTTCAGGTTACATCTCCATCATATTGTCCTCTTTCCCCCCTTCCCAGCCTCTCCCTCCCACCCTCTACCCCCTAACCCTTCCATCCCACTCTTCTGGAGCAAACTGAATTCAAGAACACATCAAAAGTATCATACACCATGATCAAGTAGGCTTCATCCCAGGAATGCAGGGATGGTTCAATATACAAAAGTCTATCAATGTAATTCACCATATAAAAAGATGAAAGAAAAAAACCACATGATAATCTCGCTAGATGCGGAAAAAGCATTTGACAAAATCCAACACCCCTTCATGCTAAAAGTTCTGGAGAGAACAGGCATACAAGGACCGTACCTAGAAATAATAAAGGCAATGTACAGCAGGCCAGTGGCCAACATCAAATTAAGTGGAGAGAAACTTGAAGCATTTCCTCTAAACTCAGGGACAAGACAAGGATGCCCACTTTCACCATATCTCTTCAATATAGTACTTGAAGTTCTTGCTAGAGCAATAAGACAACTAAAGGACATCAAGGGGATACAAATTGGAAATGAAGAAGTCAAATTATCCCTATTTGCAGACAATACGAGAGTATACATGAGCAACCCCAAAAATTCCACCAGAGAACTTTTACAACTGATAAACACCAGCAAGGTGGCTGGATACAAAATTAATTCAAAAAATCAGAAGTCCTTCTTTATACAACAAACAAATGGGCTGAGAAAGAAATCAGGGAAACAACTCCCTCCACAATAGCCACAAACAACATAAAATACCTGAGGGTAACTCTACCCAAGCAAGTAAAGGACCTGCACAGCACAGTTGCTTCTTAATAGACAGCATTTAGTAGTTCCCTGCCTTACCTTATTCTTTAGCTTTCCTTGAACCGCTTTCCACACATTCCTAACCCTGGAGGTAACAGGGCAATAATAAGAATGTACAGCACCTTCTCTCAGGTGCGCTGCTTAACTGAAATTCTTCAGGTTCCATGCATATCACTGAAAGGACATTTTACATGGTGG
Organism: Lophiomys imhausi; assembly: GCA_907164525.1. Classification (NCBI taxonomy): domain Eukaryota; kingdom Metazoa; phylum Chordata; class Mammalia; order Rodentia; family Muridae; genus Lophiomys; species Lophiomys imhausi. The sequence goes on from CAJQZJ010032789.1 coordinate 4,520,820, forward strand.
AGCCTTCTCAGCTGATTCATTGTCTCACACACCTCTCTTCTTTCTGCTCTGTGCCTCCAAGCATGGCCTTGGGACACAAGCCTGTCTAGGCTGCGTCCAGCTGTTCTGCTTGCTGGTCACCTTCAGCTGAATGAATAATGAGCCCTCTGGAGTATCAATCTTCTCATCTGTAAGCTGGCAGGAGGAATGCGCCCTTGAAGTTGGCTATCAGGGTTAGGCAAGTGTCTCTCCACATGGCAACATGCAGGGGTCAGGTGTGCATGGACACCATCTCAGTTACTTACCTTTATTTCAGTCTTTCTTTGCCTGGTCACCTCGACCCCAAACTATCTAAGCTTCCTTCACTCCTAGCTGTTTATCAGTATTTATTTACTGAATTTATTTCTACCTTACCTTCTCAACTTCATCCCGAATTCAAAGCCAAGGTTTATTGTAAGATATCATGTTATAAGATGTTATGAAATACTAATATCAACATTTAATTGATTAGCCAGCTGATGTGCTCAGGAAGTAGTGCGCTGAGTGAATCTCTCAACCAACCTTGGTGATGATCCTCAGAACTAGCACAGAGTTAGGATGCATTTTAGAAATCTCAACAGGGAGCCAGGCATTTAAAACTTGTTTCCACCCTCTCTTTTATCTTTTAAACCGTCTCTAATATGTCTCATTATTGGTTCTCTACCAGTCCATGCTCAAGATACCCACAATTCTGTGCTCAGTGGCTAATTCTCAGCGAGGTGCAGGCTTTCTGATCCTCTAGAGGCCACTGGCATAGGGCTGCCTCGGCCTCTCTTGACATGCTTTCTTTACTTAGCTTGAGCTTCCTCCTTCCACACCAGACAACCCCTTGGCTTTCTCCTCCTGTCCTCTGTCTACTAATGTGCGCATTCTCCTGGGTTTGACCTTTGGCCTCCTGTGTGTCTGCACCCCCTCACTCAATGAGCCCAGCTTTGAAAAGCATACAGTGCAGTACTGCTGTCAGATAACATTGTGGCCCTGGAAATTGCTGTACTGTGCAAAATACACGGAATAACAACCATACTGTGCAATGACAACCCAGGGCTTTCAGGAAAAATGTGACTTGGAGGTCAAGCACAGAGATATTTTACTCCCTAGTATCTAGATTCAGATACTGGGGAGGCCAGCGTGGGCAAAGAAGTAAGATCTTAGACCTAAAACAGGCAAATAAATGTGAGTATAGAATGAGTCTAAAAATGTTAATGATGTGTGTGTGTGTGTGTGTGTGTGTGTGTGTGTGTGTGTGCTGTTTCCACCCTCTCTAGAGTGGAATATATATTATATATATATATTAAAGCTAAGGTGATAAAAACTCATGCAGTAAAAGGTGTGATTATAGCATGAGTCTAAAAATATTAATGATATATATGTGTGTATATATATATGTTGTTTCCACCCTCTCTAGAGTGGAATATATATATATATATATATATATATATATATATTAAAACTAAGGTGATAGAAAATCATACAGTAAGAAGGTAGCACAGTTTTATATTGCTGTAATTTCCCTTCTGTTTTTGAGATAAAACAATTTGACTGAAAGCAAATTGGAAGGAATGGGTTTATTTCATTTTCTATTTCCAGGTAATAATTCACCATTGAAGGAAGGAGAATGTTAAAAGCACACAATTTATTACTAAAAATGTAGTAATTTATCTTAAATATTGAGGTTGGGAGTCAGTGTGCAGTGTTCAGAGAAGGTTATTCTGAGACCAGCAGAAAAGCTCTCACATCAGACATGAAAGAACTCTGGCTTATAACATGGAGAAAATTGAGGTAAGAGGCCAATATTTGAGGTGTAATTCATGATTATTTTGTTTCCTGCATGTTTTGGTTCAGCTGGGTACATGTCTATGTATTTTTATAGTAGTCCTTCCAGAATAGATCACACACAAACTAATTTGAAGTGTGTGTTATGTTTAAATTGTTGCCTAGCATATCCATTCATAACTGGCCTTCAAAGACCTCATTTCCAAGCAACATCAGTTCACCAACACTGAGGGTCAGAAAACATTTGGGGGGTGGAATATATATATTTAAGCCATAACACAATGTGTTCCTCATGTTTCACAAAGGCCTACCTAATATCCTTTTTAAACTTTTAGTAACCACTCACAGTGAGGAGGCTGTCCTACATCACATCCCAGCACGCTCACTTACCTTACCAGGCAAATACGTACACACACAATGGAAAGAAGAGCTTCAGGAAACTGAGAGAGATGCAACCTGATATCGCCATTTCACGAGGCAGAGGATAATCGCAGGGCTGGAGGGATGGCTCAGTGGTTAAGGGTACTTGCTGCTCTTCCAGAGGAAGAGCATTCCATTGTGGTTCAGCCCCAGGGAATCTGGCATTCTCTTCTAGCCTTTGGCACACACATATATGCATACACACAAATAAAAATAAACACTAATAAAAATAAGAGAGGATCTAGTAATTGATTTATGACCAGCAGATGGATCCTGACCCACAATTTGAAGATCACTGCTGTAGACAGAAATTCCCAATAAGCTTGCTGGATTGCAGTACTCTCTCTCTCAAAGTTAACAAGGATAGACTTAGTCTCCCAGGATGGAGCTTGGGCAGGCAGGAACGTAATGCCAATTGTCTGGTATGTTGGGTTCTCAAAGATTATATCTGAGTTCATTTACTTGTAAGAAAAAATAACCTAAGTTTTCTTGGTTTTGGCATGATTTGGTTTGCTCTGTGTGAGCCTGGGAGGAAAACCAGTGCCTGGCACACTCGAGATGAGTATCTACCACTGAGCTGTGCCACCAGTCCCATGACTTTGGCTGGTTTGCTGTGTGACAAGTTTTCATTTTTCAGAATGTTTTTTTGCTATTTTAAGATTTTCTTCATTTGCATTTACAGCAAGTATGTGTCTGTTTTTTGTTCCGGGTTGTTACTGAACTTCGCATTTCAGTCACCACATAGTCTGAAAACTCCCTTTCCCCACCATTCCATCATTTTCACCAGAATGAAAGTACTTACCAACCATCGGGTTGATAATCCTTGCCTCTGAATAAGCAAGGACCACGGGAATAGACAAGAAGCTAAGGCCCAATGGCCTGGCCGAGGCTAGATGCTGACTTGCCTGTTATCATTTGCAAGATGAACTTTTCTCATTGCTGTGACCTACTTGACAGAAATAAAATTAAGGATGACTAATTTGGTTTGTCTTATGGTTGGCACAGTCCACGGCAGGGTTCGTGGAGGCAAGAGCCCGCAGCTACAACTCCCTCCAAGGGGCAGAGAGAGAGGAGTGGCGGCGTGCAGGTGACTTCTGCTTCATGGGATGGTACCGTCCACACTCAGGGTGGGTCTTCTTTCCACAGTTATGCTTTTCTGGAAACAAATATACAGCCCAGGAGTGTGCCTTCTAGGTAATTATGAGTCCGGCCAAGTTTAGCATGAAAATCAACCGTCACACCCCATGTCACTGGCCTATAGCTATAAATATGAAGGTGCTTCAGTATTTTCAACATCTGGGAGATCTTTGTGGTCTCTATGGGTTTTGATTTTTATTCCTTGTTAAGGGTTGAACATAAAGTCTGTCCTGAAAGGCTCCTGTATTTAAGGCTGTTGCCAGAAGAGGGGCTTTAGAGACATTGGGTCATGAGAGATCTAATTTCGTCAAAGGACTGCAGGAGGAAGGGTCTAGCTGGGGGAAGCAGCCACTGGAGCCATGTCTTTGAAGGGCATCTCTTTATTTTATTCCTGGGCCCTCTCTTCCCATCTTCCATCTGCATCCATCTGACATACTGTGAGTACTTTTCTCACCTCACGTCAGGCCCAAAAACAATGGAGTCAGAGGTCTCTGAACTGAAACATTTGAAACAGCGAGCAGAAAGAAATCATTTCTCCTTTTAAGCTGTTCTGTCGCAGTAGTGGCTAGCACTCTCTTATAACCCTCCACCTGAAGAGCTGTCATTCAGAAATGTGAGCTGTGCTGGTGGGTGGGTGACGCCAACTCCTACCTCCAAGGTTGTTCCCCTTTCTCGTCACAGGGTCTCACAGTACCTGTCAATGTCCTGCAGTTGCCGATGAAATGAGAAAGCTGACCATACCGGACCCCTGCTATCAACTGGACGGATAATCCACAGCAATACAGCTCTGTGCTCCCGGTGCAGTTCCACGAGGGTGCACAAGTCCCATGTTTATCGTAAATATTGACTAAATTGTTATCTTCCTTTCCTCCTAAGTCTTGGAGCCTTTTTATCTAGCCCCTCTCCCCCACCTTCAGCCATGTAGCTCACTTTCCTTACATCCCAAATGGGCAGCTGACCCTCGCTCTCCCTGCAAGGGGCCCTGGAACCATTGCCTTAAGCCAGGAATGGCAGTGCGGATGTGTAATCCCAGCACTTGAGAAAGAGGGACATCAAATCAGGAGTTCAAGGACATCATGAACTACATGGCAAGTTTAAAGTCAGCCTGGACTACATGAGATTGCTTATCACAAAAGTAAAGTAAAGATGACTCTGTCAGCAACAAAACTATCTTTATCCCTCAATCCTAAAACACTCACTTTCCATACTTGAATCTTTCGGAAATTACACTGTATAAAAATCAATGCTCTCTCCCTAAAGAGGTGTTTTTAAATTGGTGGTGTTTTGCAAAATCCATGGTATCATAAAATTAAAGGAAAGAAATTAAATATTTCTGACATGTCCATACTAAGTGGGGTTGAACTAATGAGATTATAAAATGTTTTTGTGACTTTTCCAGTATTACAAGAATCACATTGGGAACAATTCTTGAAATTTAATAAACATAGTTTAGATAGACTTAACTTCATTCTCTGATGATCGAAGCTTCTACTGAAACCACCTGACAGTGGATCCATCACCCTCTTTTTCTCTCCTCTGCTTGCTATTTATTTATTTATTTATTTATTGCATCTCATACTACCTTCCGGGGATGCCACTGAGCCTTTAGCTTCTGGCTTGATGTGTCTTCAGAGGTCAGAGGTGAGCACATCCCTCCACTGGGTCTGTAGTCAACGCTTCCTGGAAATTGACAGCTATTTGGAGAATAGAAGAAGTTCAGGGGGTTCCCTATCATTTGCACCCCTATGTGCCCCATTCATGTCGTCTGGAAAACCCCTCTTAGGGAGCATTTTAGACTTTAAAAACAAGTATTTTTGCTTGTTTTTCCTTGACACAGAACCTGGACATTTCACAGCCAAAAGGAACAAAACTCAGTGACCCAAGGAAAACCAACAGGGGTGGGGTGGGATAAGTAAACCCAGTATAAACAGAACCACAAAAATATCTTTTATTACAGAAATAAGATTGATAAGGGCAAGAAGGGTTGGGATTAAATATAAAAATGATGCTTTTAAAATGAAAACTCCTGGCAAACTTCCCTTGGCCACCCAGCAATTTATTCAATTTATTTGTCCTTCAAAGTTATTATTTTGATTCAAGTGGAGTTTTCCCATCAATGTCTAAAAATTTTCAAATAATAGAGTAACATCATTTGAAAAATACTACCAATGTTTATTATTTATATGATTGCCAAACCTGTATGTGGTCTCTGTGGGATGAGGCATTTACAGTGAGGTAAGTTCTTGAAATTGTATTTGTGTTGTACTTTGTAAGTAACAGAGAACCCAAATATAGTGTCAGAACCATTGTTGCCTGCTGTACTCAGGGCCTGGGAACCCAAGAGACCATGTGGGGTGTGACGGGTCCATAGGAGACTCTCTTAGCTCTTTCATAAACACAGGAGAGAACGGGACCATGGGCTCAAATGCTGACTAGAGTCCTGAACGGAAGAGGGAAGAGTGAGCTGTGCTGAAGTCTTTGTGTTCACTCCACACTCCAGGTAACCAAGCTTAACAAAAGAAATGCATACCTGGCAACAAACAAACCATCAAAATGCCTTCTTGGTCATGTTAGAGAACAATCTCAGTGCTATTAGAAGAGCGAGATTTTTTTTCAATCTCCTAAAAGTGACATTTGAATTCTGTGAATTTTTTAAAAAGTAAAGAAAAAGAATTAAAAGCAAAGAGTAGGCCCCACTTCACATACTGCAGTTACAAATGAGTTTAGTCAACACAGCTCTGTGCCGAGCAGAGGTTGTGCATATTAAGTTCACAAATGAGTTCAAATGAAAAGAATCCAGAAACCCACTCTACAGGGATTCAGACAGTGAAATCCACCGGCTGCTGTTGCCTTGGACATCATATCTGTTGTTGTTTGAATCTAAAATGAACCCACACCTACACATGTCCTTTCAGAGTCATGCTTTCAGAACTAGGGAACCCTTGTTCCCCAGCTGATGGCAGTATTTTGGGAGGCTGTGGGATGTGTAGGAGGTAGACCCCCAACTGGTGAAAGTAGGTCAGCAGGACCTTTGAAGGTTGGAGGTTTGACTTAACAAACTCAGGCTGTAAAAGTTGGAGGCTAGTGAGCGTCTCTTACCTGCAGAGTCATCTCATTGGCCCAACAATTTAATTTATAAAGAGCACTTCAAAATCTTTAACTTACCTATTAATTTATTACCTATTTGATCTTTAGTAAAAAGGAACAAACAGAATGAAAAAGCAGGCGGATGGGGTGATTTGCTGTATCCAATTGTTACTTGGTTGTACCCTGCCATCTTTAATACGATTTGGCAGTCACACCCCCCAATGATGCTTGTAACTCTTGCCTTCCCAAAACCTCGCTAATTGGTTGAACAAAATGCCTGAAGCCTGGATTGGATAGAAAAGAAGTAGGCAGGGAAAAGGCTTGGCAGGTTTTTTGAAGAAAGAGGATGATGGGAAGAAGAAGCAGGAAGAGGAAGGAGGAAGAAGGAGAAGCAGCGAGGGGTTAGATGGAAGAAGATCATTCCACGTGGCCTGGAACATCAGCAGAGCATGGAGAATAATGTCCCAAGGGGACATTTGCATATATTGGGATTTTATTTGGGGAATAACGTTAAAAGTTACATTAGATGAGCTTAGATTACACAATCCAGCTAAGGCTTGTTAAAATCCATCAGGTGTCTCTGTGTGATCATTCATAATGGCAGGTTAAGGATTAACACTGCTGACCAATTAACTATAATATAAATACTGGTAATAATTTAATCTCTACTTCTACAGCAGGATTGAAAAGCAAAAACACTGTTGTAATTACTGAGAAGAACAGCTCAAGAAGCCGGGAATGGTGGCGCACTCCTCTAATCCCAGCACACGGAGGCAGAGGAAGGCAGATCGCTGTGAGTTCGAGGCCACCCTGGTCTGCATAGCAAGTCCAGGGCAGCCAGGACTACCCAGAGAAACCCTGTCTTGAAAAACAAAACAAGACAAAAGAGACAGGTCAGGGACACCAACAGCTTTGTCATATGTGCCAGTGCCAGCCCAGGTGAGAGCATAGGACCCTTTATGACACGAGAGTGAACATAATCTCAGAGAGACGTGTACAAGTCCGTGGTGCCCGAAGAGATGTAAAGGTGAACCCAGCAGGGGGTCTGCTGCCCAAGCCCTGCCCGCTGCTGTGTAGCCACAGAGGTCAGAACAAGTCCAGAAATTATATCCCAAAGAGCCCTTGAAACAACGACATTGCATTGGATTCTAATCTCATCAAGCTGTCGGGATACTGCCTGGAGGAGAGAAAGGTATCTAACCTTGGGGAAGAAAAGAACCAGAAGATGGCCAGGTCCATAATAATCAGACAGGGACATGATACAGTCCACCAGCGTGACTGAGGGTGGCTTGGATTAGAGCTTTATGTCTCATATCTTGTCACATTAGTGCCCTTTGTCCTGGCCATTCCTTCCTGTGGACGACGTAAGGGTAGCAGAAAAGCATGAGGCATAACCCTGCCTCACCCTTTCCTCCGGTTTCCATGACATAAGCAGACTGTCTCCTCTGATCCCAGGATGTGCAGATGCCTCTGGACTGCCCCAGTCATAGCACAACAAGAAGGCTGGGCTTAGACAGCAGTTTCTCCACTTCCTATGTTTCTTTGTCATTTCCAACTTTTGTCACCTGCATTGGGTGGCCTCTAATTATGCTGGAGTGTGCCTGAAACGGGCCTCCTTGCTTCTCATTTCCACACACCGCAGGACAGACAGGCACTGTGATCTTGTCATGTCCACACGTGAACTATAAGCACGCTTTTGAAAGTACTAATACGTTCGTAATAAAACTAAACACACAAGAGTGTAGTCACAGTACTACACACACTGCCTGGTTTCTGTGTGTCTGTTAGTCTGGCCATTCTCAAGCCTTCAACACAGTCTCTGTGCTTAAGGATGACTGCACACCACACTAATCATATCCTCTCGGGCAAACACAAGACGCAGTTTTGTATTTTAATTAGCAGCGTGTTGGATTTTACTTTCTGGATCTCACCGCTGCCTTGGCTTCATTGTTCAACCGTCTTCCAAAGCTCTTCATTCAGTGTCAAAATTATGACACAAAAACAAGTCGGTTTTTTTTTTTTTTGCAACAAATACATTTAGGAAATTAATTACAGTTCAGAGGCCCACACAGGAAGGATTCTTAGCCCAACCTGTTGCTGGGACCCAGCTCTTGAAAGTTCCCGGAACAACCTTCCCCCTTGTGTCTCTGGTCTCCTCCCACCTCGTGAAGTTCAGTCTGTGGTGGGGATTGTGCGGGCTGTGCGTGTTCCTGACATCCACCTGGGCACGGGCCGGGACAGAGGGACCGCAGCGCTGTAGGTAGAAAAGCTTTTCTCTGGTCTGGAACTGCTGGGCGGGCGGGACCTCAAGAGAAAAGCGGACAGGCAGCTATGGGTCCACCCGGTCTTTGGAGGGTGCCGATAGGACACATGGGCACCAGGAAAGGTGGCAGCTGCCTGGCGGGGAGGCGTCTCTGGGGCCGCAGCGCCCCTCTCTCGGGGTCATCGAGGCCGAAGCCAGTGCACCACGCTGGAGAAAACCTGCCGGGCTCCGGGATGGGGGACAGTGGTGAAAGTCCAGTTCTCAGGGGAGCACTGCCGGGTCCCAGCAGCCTTTCTCCAAAGGTGGAAGTCCCTTTAGGCAAAATCGTGAGAGCTCTGAGGGAGACTATTTGGTGAACCAGCAATTCGTTGTTGCAGCTTGCGTATCACGGTGGTCTTAGCTCTCCTAAAATCTTCTCGGACCCTCCTGACCTCTGTGATGGTTGAGGGTTTATGTACCGTGGGAAGTGGGGAGGGATTTTTTTTTTTTTTGAGGTTTTGAGTGAATGCATTCGACTGTCTGTGACTGAGATGCTGGCAATGCCACACTTACATGGGGAAAGGTCCCAGAGACTGGTTATGTGACCAAGCTCACCTGTGACCTCCTGAGGAATCATTTGGATCACATGCTACAAGGACGGTAGCCACCTTGGGGGTTGTGTCCACGTGCTCCTGAGGTGGGCGGGAGCAGGGAAAGAGCTTGTCCTACACCTTCCATTCCCGGGACGGGGCATGAGACCGCAATTTTGAGATTTCTGGGATTTGAACATGCTCTTATTTCACCAGGTCCATGCCAAATCCCAACAACCTCATATTAACCTAAACATGAGACTGAGGGAGATGGAATCCAAAGGAAGCCCTTTGTGGATATGGATGGTTAAGTTGTTAGAAGACTATTGTGCAAATTTTGGGTTGAAACAACTCCCTTCTAGTTCCTTGCTGCACACAGGCGAAAGAAACAAGTCATCTCTGGCAGGACGACCATGAAGCCTTGGTATTATTTTCAAACAAGATTTATTGCTCAGGCCTGGAGAGATGGTGCAGTGTTTAAGAACACTAGGTGCTGTTCTAGAGGTCCAGGGTCCAGTTCCCAGCACCCACACGGCAGCTTACAACTTTCTAGAACTGTATGAGATCTGATTCCCTCTTCTGGTGTGCAGGCATACATGAAAACAGAATATACATAAAATAAATAAATAAATCTTTTTAAAAAAGGAAAAAAAGATGTATGGTGGTTCAGACTTGAGATTTTCAGCAGCGTATAGCTGTTTTTTCTTATTGCTTTGATAACGTACCTGACAAAAACTTATGGTTCACCCTGGTGGGGAAGACATTCGATACACGTTTTTGGTCCTGTTGCATCTGTGGCCAGGAAACAGAGAAAGACAAATGCTGGCACTGGGCTTGCTTTTATCTTCTCCTTTTTATTCACTCTCTAACTCCAACGTGCATGGAGCTCTCACCCATATTCAGGGCGGGTCTTCTCAGTTCAGTCAAATCCCTCTGGAAACACCCTCATGGACACACCAAGAGTTATATCTCCTAGGTGACTCTAAGTCCTGTCAGGTGGGCCATGATAAATGATAACAAATGGGACGCCATGACACACATACAGCAAAGGCTACTAAACCAGTGAACTCATCTGGGTGAGACACTCCAGTCTAAACACTTCCTGCCTGCCTGCGTCTGTCTGTCTCTGTAGTGAGAGGCAAAAACAAAATCAGTTTAAATTTATCCGTGACACCACCTGGCTTTGGAGAGCTAAGACATGCTAAACTCTCACGTGTCAGACAGTGATCTAAGCTCTTTCTGTGGACTCATCGATTGTGTCCTCACAGATCTACGAAGGAAGGATACTTGTCATATCCATGTTAAAGACACATTAAGTAAGTAAGTAAGTAAGGCATGAAGAGGCAGGTCAGGTGCCAACCATGTTAAAAAAAAATGCTGGGGGCAGGAGGGATCGTGAGGAGCGTTGTCCTGGTCATTAGTGGCCAGGAAATGTGTTTAGAGAGTGGGAAGAGATCCAGAGCCTAGATGAAGGAGACTGTCTGGCTCCAGAGATGGGGACTCTAAAGTACCAAGCCTGCATGGCTGTCCAGGTGGACAAACACATGGTGTGTACCGGAAGCTCTCTCTAGCAAGGAGCAGGTTCCAGCTTCACGGCCAAGGTCAGGTTCAGAGGATGGAGACAAAAGCTATATGGACTTCAGCACTGCTTCCAATCTAGGTTGTCTGTCCAGCTCCTAGGAGAGGAATTTGAAAAGTAGGACTAAAATAAACCAAAACATCAGATGAAGGCTATTCTAGGGGAAGTGAGAAGCCAGGTATGCAAGGGGAGAAAATGGCCAAGAGCTGAAGAGCAGCCACACAGGCACACCAGGTCTCCAGCTTGGTCCTTGGCACTGGAAGTTCAGCTAAGCTGTTTCCAGCTTTCCTGGCCTAGCTGGGTTCAGGTGACCCTGCTGTGGGCCAGGACAGGAAGACCCAGATGGTTTCAGCTGGCAGGAAACTTAAAACCCAGAAACTCCTCAGACCATGCACATGACAAGTCTTGATAGAACTAAAATGTACAAACTCACATTTAAAATAATTCAGGAATTATCCTTGCTTTTTTTAGCCAAGGGGAAATAATTTTTAAGCTAAAAAATAAATCTTGAACTGGATATGGTGGCTTGTAACTATAATCCCAGCACACTAGAGGCTGACTCCAAAGAACTGGTTCAGGGTCATTCTTGGCTACAAAGAGTTGGGGGGCAGCTTGGGTTACGTGAAACCCTGTTTCAAAAACCCCAAATAAAAAATTCATTAAAAAAATAAGCTCAACAAATCTTAATGCTTGACTTTTTAATATAAAAACAAAACAACTCAAATAAAATCAGTTGTCATGAAACAGAATTTAGTAGATTAATAATGTACAATTACCGCCAACCATGCTTGTTGGGAATATTTAATATTTTGGGTTTTTTGTGATGCTGCAGGCAGAGCTTTTGGAATACTAGGCAACTCGTACTTGGCTAGATCCCTCCCCCAAAGAGTGTTTATAATTACTAGAAATGTTCACAGTACAACAGAGCAACAAAAATCACAATAATGTATCAGAATGTGTCTGAATTTGCTGAGGGAAATTATATTTTTATGCAATAGATAAATCGAACTACACTGTAGCTTAATTAACATGGCAAACTCTTTGGTACTACTCACACACTATCACTGTACTGTTAAACTCTAATAAGCAAGACTCATGAAGTTAATGTTTGCTATTTTAGTAAATATCATAGAACTGTCACATAATGTACTTAAAAATACTTTTACCTGCTCTATCTAGAATTCTTGAAAATACCTTAGTTGTGATAAATTTTACAATATTTTTGATCATTCCTATACTTCTTAGTTTTTATGTTAACTTGACACAAGCTAGAAAAAAAAATGGTTCCATAAGTTTGACCTGTAGACAATTCTACAAGGCATTTCCTTCCTTCCTTCCTTCCTTCCTTCCTTCCTTCCTTCCTTCCTTCCTTCCTTCCTT
>CAJQZJ010032789.1:4547287-4564696 GCA_907164525.1 Lophiomys imhausi
ATCAGGCATAAGGGATCCAGAGGAGATTAGATGTGGAGGTTATCATCAGGCATAAGGGATCCAGAGGAGATTAGATGTGGAGGTCATCATCAGGCATAAGGGATCCGAGAGGTGGAGCCGATGGGAGGGGAATCTATTACAACACACTCTGTTAACAAGTAGTACAATATGTGATACTTGCCATATAATTGAAAAAAAATGAAAACTGAAAAGAAATTAATTAGGGCATGGTGGAGCCCTGCAGCTGTATCCCTTGATGTCCTGTATTGAAGAGAGAGGCCCTGGATATGAGCAGAGAGATACAAAAGATCCTGGGGAAGGGGAAACTGAAAAGAGATCTCTTCTCACCTTCATTTTAAATTATGATTCCATTGGGAATAAAAGATGCTTTCTCAACAATTACTGTAGCATTTAAAGAACCCAGATGAAGTTTCTGTTTGCAAACACAAGATTTCCATTTATAACTCTTTTTATATCATTAAACAAATATTTACCCAATGCTTTCAATGAGAAATATGTAGGAAGGATGAAATGAGAGGTTGCTTGCAAGGGCCTGGCACAAACACATGTGAACAATAGGGTGGGAGTTCCCTTGGCCACTTGGTCTGGTTGATATGCAGCCCTGTTAAAAGCCTGTTGTTTAATTTGAAGATTAACAATATCCCCATCTCTGTTCAGCTCTTTTAAATTAAAAGGAAAAAACCCTTGATGTTACTGCGCTATACTTTCAGCCTTGTAAACACCGCTAGCGAGGATTGTACATCCACAGACATGGCCTTCCATTCAGCATCGAAGGAAGACGTGTGTGTTCTCCGTCATGTTCTAGATATTACATTACTTGCCCGAGGACAAGGATTATCTTTGGATTTGCTTGAAGTCTAGCACAGAGCCAAAAATTATGAAATGCTTATAAAGATGTTGTTACCAATGACGGGTGGGGGTGGGGGTGGAGCCGGACTTTCCTTTCTGCAGCACTTTTTATTTTTTTACCTCATGCTAGAGTTGGAGAGCAAAGAGTTCAGTCATTCCTCAGTCCCGTTTGTGTGAGAGAAACAAACAATACATGAAGTGAAAGCACAAACTTTGCCTTGTTATAAAAAGAAGGACTCTTATCTGGAAAGGAAGATGACATTGTTAATGATGAATACACAGAGGAAATGCATTAGATAACCCAGATTGTCATCTTCTGTTTCAAACCATGCAAAAGGGATGGGGGCCATGCCCCCAGAGTGTGTCGACCAAGACAGCAGTTCTGGGTAGTAGCTCTTAGATAGGCTTCTCTGGACTCAGTCTGTTCCCCTCAGTGTTTCTTTCCCAGAGCTTTGTCTTGCGCCCCTACTCAGCAGACTTTGTCGTGCTGATGGATAACAGGATAACAACAGAACAATGAAAAGTGAAACAATTCGCTGTCACTCAGGGTACAGGCTGTAGGGCAGGAATCTTAAGCCCTGTGACAAGAGACAAGGCTCAATGGGAAGATATTTATGATTTTCAGTCACGCTCCTGGTCTTTCCCCCTTGTGGTTTGGCCATGAGTACTGGAGCGTTTTTATCCATACATTTGCCTGACATTCAGCGAGTGTGTTCTATCTGCCAGGCACTGTGATAATTTCTGGGAACACAAACATGAATATATCTGTCCCCAGCCTTTGAAATACTTCTTCCTAGGGCAATGGTTCCCAACCTTCCTAATGTTGCAACCCTTTAATGCAGTTCCTCATGTTGTGGTGACCCCCCCAACCATAAAATTATCTCATGCTACTTCATAACTCTAGTTTTCCTACTGTTGTGAATCATAATTTAACTATCAGATATGCAGGATATCTGATGTGACCCCTGTGAAAAGGTCGTCATCTCCCCGAAAGGGGTCGCAACCCACAGGTTGAGAACTGCTGTTCTGGGGTGATTCAGCAGACAGTGTGCTAGCAGGGACACGCAGAGAAGCTTGTGACCCTGGAAGGAGTGTAGCTGGGGAGGGACTGCTGGGTTTGCTCTCTTGTTAACGGGTCTAGTCATTGCAAACCAGGCAGTTATGAGCAGAAACACAACTGAACCAGCTCAGGCTTGGCTTCAGATCCCTGGTTGAAGCAGAGATTTTCTTCCATAATCAGGGTCCTTCTTCCTATGCAGTGACCTCTCAGCCAAGTCCACTACTCATCTCTGTCATTATCCAGATCAAACATCTGGTTACTTGGGACTTACCAAGGACTTTGGATTTCTACTTTGGATTTCTGCCCCAAATCCCTCTGACACTCTCCTCTGGCCACATATGGGTCAGGTCTCCCAGTGTTCTTTCTTTTGAGGCTCTGACCGTATCCTTTTCTCCTCACCTTTGTAGAATCTAGTTTGAGGCAGAATCTTGTTCAGTCAATTTAGCAAAAGTTCGCAAACATTGATATCAATCTTCATCTCTCCTCATTCTTTTTGTCTCCCTGGCCTGCCTTCAGCAAGAATTCTGTTTTGCTCATCTAATAAAAATTCCCCTACTTTCTGATGTTCCATCCTAATCATTTTCCACCCATGAATTCCTACTCCATTCCTTAGCTACTAAGTCTTAATTCTCCTTGTTAGATGCAGAGGTGACCTCCATCCATAGGAAGATCCCACTGCTGACTGCTGTGCTCCCCTGCATCTTACTCTATAGTTCCTTCTTGAATAAAATCTCCATTGCTGTGTTTTACAAGTGTCATAAATGGTTTCTTTATCATTTTTCCACCTGTTCCTCTCTAAATTTCTGGGACTGAAGATCTACCACATGTAGTCTTGCCTCAGGGGAGACAACTAGTTGACCAGTGCTCTAGGTACTACCAACCCACCTGTGTCCTCTCTGGTGCAGTGTGACCTGTCTGTTCCGAGGCTGTTGCATGCCAGAGTCTATAGATGGTTGAATTAGTGGCAAGCCAATCTCTTGTCAAAAAAAAACCCCTTGCTTCAACTGTAGACAGACTGCTGTCCAAATAGGACAAAACTTGGAAGCAGGTAAGTCGACAGCCTAGCTCTGCCAAGACAGGGTAGGCAAGTCCTTCATAAATTCCTGCTCTACAATCAATGTCTGTCAGAGAAATGGGGCCAAACGGCTGAAGATTGATGCTGTAATGTATGGAGAGAAAATGGGAACTTCCCAGGCAGCCACTGGTATGTCATTTCTTAGTTTTGGAAGCTGCGGGCCCTGTACTTCCTGTATAATCAGATATATTTATCCCTCTCAGGTCTCTGAGGTGGTTGAAGAATAGACAGCTAGAGTCTCATAGTTAAATTTTGAGTTGTTTAGGAATCAAGAGGATGTTATAGATCTAAGAAGATACTCTTAAAAGTGTGTTGCAAGTTAGTATGAATGTTGAGTCACATATAGACCTTTAAACTCATGGAGATGGTTAGGTAGTAGAATGTTAAAGTCAGGGGCCAAATATGTATAAACTGGACATTGGGAAGGTATACTGGGCCACTTAACTCTCATAAATGTGGCATATTTATATCTGTTGTTTTGTATAATACTTACTGTTATAAGAGAAGGAACCATCTGTTGGACTGAAAGGGGAAACTTCTGGGGGGAAGAGGGTGGAAGGGCGGGATAGGAAGGGGGAATAGGGAGGGGTTTGTTACTGAGATGTAACTTGAAGAAAAAAAAATAAAGTATTTAAAAAAAAAAAAAGACATCCTAGCAGGGCCTGACCCTCTTTGCTTCATCTCACTCCTGCTACTAATCTTGTGATAAGAACTCATATTTCCCTACTTTGGGACCTGAACACAACTCAATTACTTCAGAAAGACAGAGTTTGAGGTGCTACCATGGGACCCACTTTCCTTATCCACTTGACCCTTTGGGGTGTGTAGAACACCAGGTTTAATTCTTTCTCTGGAATATGTGAAGTTTCTCCTCTCCCAGATATTTCCCTCAGAGGTCCAGAAAATACTCGCGCTTCCTGAGAGGTGTGGGTATCCACCCGCCTGGCTCCAAGCTCTGAGCCTGCTGCAGGGATTATGGGATTCTCATCTCTCTTCCTGCCTTCCCCTTGCCCTCCTCCACCCAGACCCTTGAGTTTTTCTTCCATTTCGAGTAGGAAACTTCTTCACATCCCAAATTCTTCTCAAACCTGTATCTTGACCTTGAAGTGTAGTTCTTGTTCTGATAAAACATTGCTCTGCTGTTGAGTTCCATAATCGCTACCTTCATACAATCCCTAATCTAACTGGTGCAAACATCGTTATTGCTGTTGTGTCTTCTGTAGAAGCAGGTCTTCATGGTGTAGAGGTTACTGAGGAGGAAAAGCCAGAATTGCAGTAAGATAAATGACACGTTATGTAAAAGAATGTATTCAGTAACTCTTAGATGCCCCTGAAGCCCTTTCAAAAGGGCAGTAACACAGAGCACAGGCCAGAACTTAAAGCCCAGTGTTTGGCCCAAGTAGTTGGAAACACTTAAAAATTAAGAGTTTGCATATACAAGACTAGAGTCTCATCCTATTAATAAGATTCCGTTAGCCCTGGAGCTGACCAGCCTATACTCAGGCTAACAAAGTTCAGAAACAAATCTACAAAATCAAACTGATAGCCAGTAGCCTAGCTGCCTGTGTTGTAATATTCAGCATTTTTAAAATGAACTCTAACAACAGTATTTATCTTGTCTAATATTCAATAAAACATAAGCATATGAAAGGAAAACAGTAAAATACAACCCACAATCAAGAGAATTGTCTTTCAATGGAAGCAGCAAGCATAAATGATAAAATTGACATATGAGGCTTTAAAAAACTTACTGTAGTTGGGGGCTGGCACGACAGCTCAGGGGTTAAGAGCAGTGCTAATTTTCCAGAGGACCTGATTTTGGCTTCCAGCACCCACACCAGATGCTTCACAAACATCTGTAACTTCATCCCCATCTGTCACCCTCTTCTGACCTTCATGGTCATCCACACAAGTGGAATATACTCTTATAGACAGATACATATACACATAAATAAAAATAAAATAGTTACTGCAATTATGTGTGTATTAAAGGAAGTTGTTACTCTGAATGAAAAATAGAGACCATAAAAATAAGAAGAAGGCCATTATAGAACCAAAATGCAACATACAGCATGGGAAGTGTTTGGCCTTACAGCAGATAAGCCAGTAGCAGATCTGTGAATCTGAACAGGACTGTATAATCTGTGAGTCACAAAGTGAGGACACAAAAATGTGAACAGCGCTCAGTGCTGAGACACAGTACCAAGCCATCTAAGGTGTGTGCTAAGGTCTCAGACAAGATAAAAGAAGCGTGTAAGAGCTGGTCACACACGTGTGTATATATAAGAAATTTGTTCCAAAACTTAAATTTGATAAAAATTAGAAAATTTCAGAACCATGAATCCCAAAGTATCTCAAGAATGTTGCAGACAATACATCATAACTAAATTGCTAAACATGTGTCATAAAGAAAGATCATTGCAACCACAGCGAAAACGGGAACATAGATAAGAAGCACCACAGACACATCTTCAGAAGCAATTGGATAGAAGATGAAATGACATCTCGAAAGTGGCACAATAAAGTTCATTCTGACCTAAGATGATGAATACAACAGAAATATCTTCAAATTTTAAACAAAAGTTGAATCTATAAAAAGAAATGCTGGAAATGACAAGCATGTACATATAAGACTTTCTCACCACATGAAAAATTGCTGTAGGCTCTCATGATTGCTCCGTGTGAAAAGGCGCTTCCAGAGAAACTGGACATTCTGAGTTCAATCCCAGGGATCCCCATGCTGGAAGGGGATAATCAACTCCCACACTTTGCTCTCTGGTCTCTACAAACATACCATGGCACATGCACACACACATATATAAATAAAATAAATACGTGCATAAAAAGGGTTCAAAGATAATTCTTTAAAACAAAAATAATGACAATCTGTTTTGTAGAGTTTAGAACAGATCTACATGTAAAGAGGGACACAATGGCAGTATACTGCTATGGGGTCATGTTATTTTCATGTTCATAACAAGAACCTGAGACAGAACAAAGATATATAGTGAATAAGCCTATTACAGAAATTACATACTCAATGTGAAAGGAGAAAATGGAGAGTCAGACAAGGTGGCTCACACCTGTAATCTCAGCATTCTGGAGGCCGAGGCAGGGGGATTGTTGTAAGTTCCAGGCCAGTTTGGACTACACAGTAAGCTCTAATCTTGAGAAACAATTGTGGGAATGGAGAAAATGAAATACACTAGAAAAATAGAATTATAGTGATAGACATACATACAGTTTTATTAAAAGTACACTGAAAGTAAACAGTGCACATATTACATTTGGCTTCTATGTTATTATATTCTTTTCCATTCATGTTAAAGGTCAAAGACTGCAGATTTATGAAAACCATGGCCTGCTACAAGCTACTATTTAAAACATGCATCTTAAACTACTGAGACACAGAAAGGTTAAAAGTAAAAAGAGTAGGGGGATGGACATCGTGGCATGTGTCTTTAATCTCAGCATTTGGGAATCAAAGCAGGTGGATTTCTATTAGTTCAAGTCCAGCCAGGGCTACATAGTGAGACCCTATCTTCAACAAAACAAAAAATAAAAACAAACAAATAAACAAAACAAGGCATAGAAATATGGGGCAAATTGTATAAGCACTAATCTCAAGAAAAACAGGCTGACTTTGTTAATATCAGAAAATAGACTTAGGGAATCAGAGGTCAATAAAGCCATTTCATAATGATGATAGCCAATTCAACAAGAAGTCATAAATATCTGAAAACTGCTTATAGACTTCAAAATAGATTAAAACAGCTTAAACTACAGCTCAGTTGTAGAACGTTAGCTTGGCAGATTTGAGGTCCTAGGTTCAATTTTCAGCATATCTGAAAAGTAATAAAAAACATAAAAATTGATTATGAGAAGTAATATTGAAACTCATAAGATAGGTGGAAATTTTTTGTTAGTACTTTTTCCTCAGTACTTGACAGAAAAAAAAATCAGTAAAGATCTAGCAAGCTTAACAGCACCATCAGCCAACTTGCCCTGATGGAATGCTGCATCCAATGAAAATGGAACATACACTGCAAACACAAATGCAACATCTGCTGATGTAGACCACATGCTGGACCACAAAGCGTCTATGCATTTGAAAGCCTTTATTGATGTCGGGCATGTCCTGTGCCCTGTGCCAAAAGCAGAATTAAAATAAAGCAATAGAAAACAGGATCTGATAGAATCTCCAAGTAGTCCAAAATTAGCCAACATATTTCTGAATATTTCATTAATCTAAAGAAAACACAGGGAAGGCTTTTTGTTATTTTGTTTCTGTTTTTGTTTTTTAACAAGTCCTCAAATAAATAGACCTATGTTAACCAAAATTCATGACAGTCTTCAAGCAACATGGTTCATATCTGTTATAATAGCATATTATCCATTACTAATTCCAGAAGATGTTACTTAGTGTTAACTTGTCAGTCCATAAAGCATTAGGCAAATGACAGGCACACATTATGAGTTGGAATCATCCTATTAGATCTTCAAAAGCCTAGTGGTCACTGGTTGCTAGGTATTTCAGACTCAGTTCACCTACATACCATTTTAAAGATGTTTCTTCTTTCTTACTGAGGAACTTACAGGATGCTTTAAAAAAATGGATTACCTAAAGGAAGAATTGGCCAACAAAGGTGAAAATGCAGTTACCAAACAAAAAATGAAAATGTGGGAAGTGAAACATTTGACTTGAAGACAAATGACGAAAAATGTCTAATGTGGGAATATCAATATTGTCACCTTTTGAGGGGGACTTGGTGCAAGTGATGTAAGGTGATCGCTTATGATGGAAAATAAAATTTTCTGAAAGACATGGCACTAGCAAAAACTTCCCACCAGGAGGACATTCAGCTGTTTCACACAATGGAAGTGCAAAGGGGCAAGGAGAAGGAGGTGTGACAATGAAGTCATCTGCATGTTGGTTGGTGTCACCAGCTCAACAGGATCCAGAGTCACTTGGGAGATGGTCCTCCTGGCATGTCTCTGGGAGATTATCTTGATTTCATTGACTGGTGTGGGAAGATGCCTCCACTGTGGGCAGCACCATTCCTTGACTGGGATCCCATGCTGTACAAATGGAAAAAGGGACCACAGGGCAGTGTGTGTTCATCTCTCTGTTTTTCTGGTTTGGATGTGATGTGGCCAGGCATTCCATGCTCCTCTGTAATGAGGGATGGTGTTTGCATTGTGAACTAAAATAAACCCTTTCTTTCATATGTTGCTTTTTTTCTGTTCTATCAGAGCAGCAGAAAAACAACAAAGATATCTTATATTGTAAATTTCACTCTGAGAAATAGAAGGCAATGTTCAAAAGACTCCTGGTAAGTTTCTAATTGTGTAATATATACATAATACAAACCCAGCATTCTACAATACTTAAATATGGAATTAACACATTCCCACATAGTAGAACTACCATCTAACTTCTGAGCCTCGTCATCTTCTCAAATGGAAACATGGGAATTTCACATGCATTCCTTGATAAATATTTATGAAGAAGCAAACACTCCAATGTGTATATTATTTTAAATTATAGGAAACTTTAAAGTATTAGTTTCAGCATTTGAATAATTCCCTACACATTTATAACACAAAGTAAGAACTATTTTTTGACAGTGAGGGCTTTTTAATGGTATGCCAAAATTCCCTCAAAGGTTGCAGAAAATTTTTATTTTTCTCTCTTATTATTAAGAGGGCATGATATCCACCTACATCTTTATCTTCATGGTCTTTCAGTTAGATGGAAAGCAAGGGCTACTTGTATATAAAACTGTGTGTATTACAGCAGAAGGAGCCCTTAAAGGAAACATGACAGCCTGACACGGTTTTCCTAGAAAAGAAGAAAACAGCCTGCAGCCAGCAATGGTGGTACAGGAAGGAGGATCAGTAGTTAAAGACCAAGCTTCAGTAGACTTAGGGAGTTCTGAGCCAGCCTGGGCTACATGAAGTCATGTGTCAATACCCAGCAAAAATAATTAAGTTAGAAAACAAAACAATACAAAAAGTTTACCTTAAGATCTAGGGGAAGATCTGGTGAGATATCTTAACAAGTAGAAATGCCAAATTATTTGAGTTTCATTCCTGGATCTCAGAGGCAGCAGGAGAGAATTGACCCCCCACCCCCCAGAGATTTCTTCTGGCCTCCACATGTGGGCTGTTGGAAGCATACACGTGAAAACACACACATACACACTAAATAAATAAAATATAACTTAAAAAAAAGTTTTAAAAGGCAAAAAAAATTAAAGGAAAAAATGAAGGGAGGAAAGGAATGTATATAGAACAGAGAAAAATCTATGAAATCAAGTGACCCAGCATCTTTATTCCTAAATATTTCAGAGAAGCTAAAATGTGGTCACACAATGGCTGGTGCTCTCATGCTTTTGCAAAAACTTTTGCTAATAGTAGCCCAAAATAGTCAACAAATAAATGTGATATCCACAGAATAACAAGTTGCTCTTCAATAAAATGGATGAACTCCTAAGTTTTTTACCAACACAGGCTTAAACTTTAAATTCTTTTTATCTATCTATCTATCTATCTATCTATCCATCCATCCATCCATCTATCCATCCACCTATCTATCTATCTATATATCTATCTATATATCTATCCATCCATCCATCCATCCATCCATCCATCTACCTATCTATCTATCTATCTACCTACCTATCTATCTATCTATCTATCTATCTATCATCTATCTATCTATCTATCTATCTATCATCTATCATCTATCTATCTATCTATCTATCTATCTATCTATCATCTATCTATCTATCTATCTATCTATCTATCATCTATCTATCTATCTACCTATCTATCTATCTATCTATCTATCATCTATCTATCTATCTGTCTATCTATCTATCATCTATCTATCTATCTATCTATCTATCATCTATCTATCTGTCTGTCTATCTATCTGTCTATCTATCTATCATCTATCTGTCTATCTATCTATCTATCTATCTATCTATCATCTATCTATCTATCATGTGGTAAGAGAAAGCATAAGAGTGCATTTCAGAGGACAACATTCGGGAGTTGGTTCTGTCCTTCCACTTTGTGTGTCTCAGGGACCAAACTCAGGTCTTTGGGTCAGCAGCAAGTGGCCCCACCCATTGAGCCATCTCAAAGACTGGGACTTGAACATTTAGATTTATTTGTTTTACTTTACGTATATAAATGTTTTGGTTGGATGTATGTGTGTGTACCACATGATTGTGCCTGGTGCCCATGGAAGTGGAAGAGGGTGTTAGATAACTCAGTCTGATGGTCCCTTGAACAGGAATTATGGATGGTTTTGGGTTGGCATGTAAGTGCTGGGAATTAAACCCTGGTCCTCTCTAAGAGCTTCAATTGCTTTTAACTGCGGAGTCATCTCTCCATATCCTTTTGAACATTTTTTCAAGGTACATTTAGTTTATTCTACAGGTTTTAGCTTTAAAGAAAAGCATTGTGTTGGATAAAAGAGGGCAGTCACAAAAGATACATATCAATACCATGTAATTCTCCTGGTACCCGGAGTGAGGTGAGGGGGCAATAAGCAGACATATGGAAATTTTCTAGAATGATGTAATTGTTAGATGCTTTGTTATGGTGGTTGCTTGCATTTCTACATTTGCCAAAACTCATCAAACTGTACACTTAACAGAAGTGGATTTTTTTTTTTTGCAAATATATAGTAATCACAAAGAATACCAAAATGTGACTCAGAACAACATAGTCATACAAGTCTTTTTGTTTGGATTGTGTTTTTTGCTTGTTTGTTAGTTTTGGAGTTAGGTTGTTTAAGACAGATTTTTCACTCTGTGTAGTTCAGACTAGTCTGGGAATTCCTATGTAGCCTAGGCTAGCCTCAAACAAGTAT
Organism: Lophiomys imhausi; assembly: GCA_907164525.1. Lineage (NCBI taxonomy): Eukaryota > Metazoa > Chordata > Mammalia > Rodentia > Muridae > Lophiomys > Lophiomys imhausi. The sequence continues at coordinate 4,558,178 of CAJQZJ010032789.1, forward strand.
TAGTCTTCTTGTCCCAGTCTCTTAAGTGCTGTGATTCCAGGCTTGAACCATCATGCCTGGTATTTTCTTCTAGCTCTGGACTGTTGAGAACCAAGAGTATTGGCAGTGGGGCCATGGAGGGGTGCTTACAACACTGTGTGCTCATAGTTGGACCAGAGAGTGGAAGGCCCTGTGTGTGGTATGGAGTGACATCCCTGTCTGTACCCCACTGGGTCACTGTGGAAGAACTCCTCCTCCCTCTGCTTCTCCTGAAAAAAAATTTTTTTGCTTCCCAAGAGGCAGAATTGTCTTTGTATTCAACAGCACAGAAGTTCAGCAAAAGTGAGGGAAATTGCAGCCAGCTGTGGTCTCCTTGCCTCCAATGCATCTCCAGACAAGGTTGTCAAGAGAAAGTATGTTCTCTGTCTCAACATAATTTACAACAGACTGTTGTATACTGCAACAGAACCCCCTTCTCTAAGTTCCTTAACAATAAGCCACCTACTTCCTCAGGGTTTTTTCCAGGAATTGGGTAATTGATGGGTGATCTTGTCTTGCCCCTCCCCTAACACCACACACACACACACACACACACACACACACAGAGGCTTTACTTCCTGGGGGAATTCAGACCTAGTCTAAACTAGTTGCAGATGTCTGGCAGTTTCTCCCTATCCCACGGCCAGAGAGGATATGGGGTTGTCACTAATAACCAGAAGCACACTGGGCCTCATATACCTTCCCCGCAGGGTGTCTGTGGCTTACTACTTTGAAAGTTGGCAGAGTAATCTTAAGCCTTAGACCCAGAGCAAAGGACAGCAGGCTCCATTGTATTCCCTCAGTTATCTCTCCTAGGCCTGGCCCTCTGTCTCTCAGCTAACCAATATCAAGTGGAATGCAGGCAAAGTCTTCCCCACTACATCCCTTGCAAAAGCAATGGCCAGTGGTGGGTTCTCCTGTGAAGGCACACCATCTGTGCTTCCTGCTGCTGCGGTCCGTGTGAGGTGGGGGAACCGCTGTGGGCTCTGCCTTCCTGACACCCTTTTGGTTTTGCTGCTGTGCAGTACTGCATGCAAAGCCAGAAGGCACCCCCTCCCCCCCAGTCTTGGTGAAGCTCTTCCTCACAACTCAGTTTTTAAACACGCCGGGGCTGTGCTCACAGAGGCTCTCTTGTTGAATGCTATGAAGCACCTATCTTGATGGAAGGTAGAGAATTCTAAGTTGATAGTTGTACTGAAACATTAGAGGAAGACGAAGGGCAGCTGGTCCTTCGATGCTTACAATGTGAACACTCAAATTGATATGGTCTAATATTAATTTCCCAAATAAAAAAAGCTGTAAGATGTTCATCTTAAGCTCCAAGTTGTGGATAAGAAAGAGTTTCTGGGAAAAACGCTGGCCTCCCTGACTGGGTCACAGTGTGTCCACCACATTGTCAGACAGAGGAATACCACAGACTGAGCAACGCAGAGGTCTGGACTAAGTGGGCTCTGCCCCAAACCAGATCATCTGAACTTCACTTCAAAGGCCTTAGGGTCACCCAGACCAACCTATCAACTTCAGTCACTTCCGGCTACCTTCCACATAGGTCCTCGTGAGACTGAATGTAAAAAGGCCGAAAAATGACACATGTGTTAAATGATTCCAAACACCTGAACTCTAAATTTTAATCTAAAACATAGGCATGTTTCCTTCCATGGCAGCAGAATCTATTTTGCTTCAAGAAGCGCAAATCTGGAGAAGTTAATCCAGCCCTAAACTGAAATATAAGTCAAAAATAAATGTTTAAATCTGTCACTGGAAATACCATGTTATTCATTGATACCGTTATTGCTGAATCAGTGGTCAGCTTAGAAACCATATAAATTTTTTTCATTTGCCATGATCTTGTATTGAAGAGAAATCATGTATTCCACAAATTCCACAAATATGCAACTTCTAAAGCTTCACTATATTTCTTTTATAAAGTGTGTGTTTAAAAGCATGCATTTGCTTAATCTTTAAGAGGCGTAATTGTATCGTAGAATCTTAGATTCAAAGTAATTAAATTTGCTTATTTCCTAAACTGAATAAATTCACATAAGGATGTAAGTTCTTATTGATGTCGCAGAAAAAAACATCATCTAGCTAACTAAAATAAAAATAAATCAATATCGTCTCTTGTAGGACAGGAAGGAATTTCTCTCTCTGCATAGCACATTAGGGCTTTAGAGGAGGGTTTCTTTGCCCTGGAAAATTGCTGGACTAACCCTGAATTATACTACAGATGGTAGCAACTGTGAATGCAACAGACCCCAATAAGGTTAATTTTTTTCCCTAAAACTAAGATTTGCATTGATGTCACCAATATTGCTAAAACGAAGGTCTCCTGATAATGTTCTGACAGTAAGTCCTGGTGGGTGTGGTTCTAGGATAACCACCCATCTGGGATGTCACTAACCCCATCCTCCAGCTTTGGAAGCACAAAGATAGACATCTCGGAATGTCTCAGAACCTGAAATAGGGCTCCTGGAATCAAGCCAGCATAGAACAAGAAATTTTTCTCCCTGTTAACTCCTCATTTAGAAGGTGAAGTGATAACTAAGGTACAACTTCCTAATTAACGAGAAGCTGCTCTCAAATGAACTGGAGTCCATCTCATGTCCATTTTAAAAATGGTTCCAGGTCAGGTTCACACCTGTAATCTAAGCTCTCTGGATGCTGAGGAAGGAAGGAGAGCTGTATTGAGTTCAAAGCCAGACTGAGCTGCAAAACAAGACCCTATCGTAGGAAGCTAATGATGATAATGATGATGATGATGATAAAATCACTCTAGACTCTATTGATTTTTCTATGTTTACAAAGCTATGAGACATTATCATAGTCCATTAACAGGAAGAACATTAGACTCAGCTCCTAGGCTGAGGACCAGACACAGTGGTAATGTGCTTGCCTAGCATGCACAGGGTCCTGGTGAGTTGATTATTGGCACCACAGAAAAACAACTAAATAGAAAAGAAAACTTAAGTTGGGAATGGGAACACACCTGTCATGATAGCACTCCTGAGAAAGAGGGAAGAAGACCACTAAACAGAGCTACACTGTTGAAATCTGTCTCAAAGCAACAGCCCTTACTTCCCAAAAGCGTTGCTGATGACTCATTAATTAATGAGGTAGGGTACTCATCTTGATTACAGACAGAAATTCAGCACAAGAGTGCTACCTTCCAACAGACAGCAAGAAATAAACCAGCCAAGATCTCTAGGAAGAGCAGACTGCTACCAGCCCCTGTCATCAAAAATTAGGCTGATCTGAGACTGCAACAAATAAGGGTGTTGTAGCATGAACGTGTCTTACAGGGTCAGGGTCACAGTGTAAACCAAGTCCTTTCAAAAGAGTATTTATGTATGTATGTATTTATTTATGTAGTGTGTCTCTGTGTGTCTGTGTATGATATCTGATTGTGTGTCTGTGTGTGTGTGCCTGGGTCTATGCATGTGCACCATATGTGTTCAAGAGCCCAGACAGGTCAGAAGAGGCTTGGGTTCCTTGGAACTGGAGCAGCTACAGAGGGTTTTGAGTGACCCTGTGGATGCTGAGTCGGCTGTAGAGCTGAGTCTGGATCCTTTTCGAGAACAGCAAGTGCTCTTCACTCCTGAACCACCTCTCCAGCCCGCCATCATTCTTAACATTTGATAGCATTATGCCTGATTTTCAAGAATGAAAGCAGTTGACCCTGTTCTCTAGCATTAGGGCAAACTGCAGGGCCATAACTCTGGGGCCATCCAGAGACCAAGTGCAATTGCTAGAAACAGCCTTGGAAACCAACCAACATCTTGAATGTTTTTCAGACTCACTGGTTGGTTTAATTTTGAAGGTAGAAATGGTAGTTTCTACCAACTCAGCGAGTGGAATAACCTAACCTACTTTCCCTCATAACTGTCTCTTCTGATAGAAGATAGCCCAACAAAATTTAGTGGAATCTACATTTCTACATTTCTAGTGGAATCCCATCAGAGACAGAGAAAAATACTGAGTAGGAAAAGTAGTATGAGAAACAGAAATTCTTCTTCAACTCAGATTACTCAGAAGTATTTTTCCTAAAATTGTAATAAAAGTATTGGTAATTTTTGATGAATTGACTCTGTCTTTTACAAATACTTTCTCTTGAGAGCTGTTTCATCAGAAGCAGAAGTATACCATGTTGTGGGATAAGAAGGCCATAGGGTATTTCCACCCAGCAGAGGAAACTGTAATCTCATGTACTAATTAAGAATGTTTCAGCCCCACCAGGCTCAGATAGGATGGAGAAGCCTTGCAGGATAGTGACTGTCTGGCCTCCAGACAGGACCCACAAACTGATATTGGCCTTGGTAAGCTCACCACTTTTAAAATCTAGACTATATAATCTTACATATACAGAAATAATCTTACTAAATATATTAAAGTTGACTGGATTTGAGATAACAACTCACTCCAATGAAGCCCCTAGTTGGTGACTTACAAAGCCAAAACATTAATTTAGAAATTTACACATATTTGTGGACCTCCTCACTCTCTTCCTCTCCACCCCTCCTTCTTTTCTTCCCTCCTCTTTCCTCTGCTCTTCTTCCTCCACCTCTTCCCACCCCCCCCCCCCCTTTTCTTCCCTCCCTTTCTTTCCTCTGAATCAGGGACTCAGGCTGGCCTTGAGCTTGTGGTGACCCTGCTGCCACAGCACCCCGGATGCTGGGACGATTGGTGTACACCAGGGTGCCTGACTCCATTCTCCCCTTTTAAACAAGCAGCGCGAATGCTTGAGTGAATGGATTGAGTGACCACAGATGTGATTACAACACACTGGCTTTAGGTTGTGACGGACGGTGACATTTATCCCACTGCCCAATATTACAGAAGACTTGCCAGACTGGCCAAGACAGCAACTGCAAATGTGTCGTCCTTTTAGACACATGTGTCTATGCATTTCCTTTCAGACTGTGTCTATTACTAACTAATTCCCTTTCTGGTCAGCATTTCTACTTTCTTTTTCTTGCTGCAGTTATTCAACAGAGTTATGACCACAGACTGGCTGGTCTGGCACCCAGACTTCTTAATCTCACTCACACATTGTAGTCTTTTTTTCAAATTGTTATAGATATTTCCCACAAGTGCCACCTACCTTTGAACGGAATGTGAAGGTATTTGATAAAAGCCTGAAAATCAAACAGTTGAGAGTTGAGCACGCTTGGAAAGGGCCAGTGCTGAAAAAAATGGGAAGGAGGAGGTATTGGTCACCAAGATGGTTGTGAACTTGTGGGGCTTACCCCTCTTAAAGAGATGTTTGATTGCAGAATCACAGAGGTATGGCAGCTGGAGGAGGAAGAAGGAAAGGAGAAGATACACAACAATGCCTGCGGCTTGGAGGTGTTTGGTAACCAGTTCTTAGCTCCTGTGAGGGGACTGCTTTTGCCTCCAGTCAGTCACACTGAGACTGTTGGGGCCTAGTTGTGTGTGAAGCTCTGAACTATGAGGAAATTGAGGAAGAAGTGGATAATGTATTTAATGACCTTTGTTCTTTGAGCCTCACTTGGACATCATTTTTTTTCTTCTTTGCCTTAGAGCACTGGTTCTCAGCCTTCCTAATGCTGTCAACATTTAATATAGTTCCACATGCTGTGGTGACCCCCAACCATAAAATCATTTTTGTTGCTACTTCATAACTGTAATTTGGCTATTGTTATAAATCTGAATGTAAATATCTGTGTTTACTATTGGTCTTAGGGAACCCATGTGGAAGGGTTATTTGACTCCCAAAGGGGTCACAACCCAATATAATCACTGCCTTAGAGTATTTATAACAGGGTTATTGGGGTGAAAGAAAAGATGTCTCCAGAAGGAATCTAGAAAATGATAAGGCAATTGTCACTTCTGGCCTCTTGTTATGAAATTTACAACTGAACTTTGGGTTTGCAAACTTGCTTAATATCTTGAGAAAATATCATTCCCATGCTTTTAGCTTCCAGATGAGCTTCCCATCACAGTTTTGCATAAGGGAATTAGAAAGCAGGAAGTGGGTTCCCATAACAAGGAATGGGGGACTGTCTCCCTCTGACCCCAGAAAAGTGATGTTCCTCTCAGGCTGTGCCCTTTTCTTAGTTGCAACATATTGTGTGAAATAGTGTTTTTGTCAGGCTGTGCCCTGCTCTGGGTGATTCCATTTTACAAGCAGCATTTGGTTCCACTTGGAGTGTTAAAATCCAGAGGCAGGATGACTCAGCACTATACACACATGAGGAAGGCGTGTGGAAGGCACCTGTCCCACACATCTTGATAAATAACTTATTCCTGAAAGTAAAAGGGACTCAAAAGGTTGTCGAGATTGTATGAATATGATGATAGTTTAAAGCCATCTCCAAAAAGCTTGGCTTGAGGACTTATCAGACACCCCAGAATGAGGAAATGTGAAATACCGTCCCTTGGTGATTCACCCCACAGATCTATCATCTGACACCCTCCGCCACCCCACTCCCCAGCATGTGTGTGTGTGTGTGTGTGTGTGTGTGTGTGTGTGTGTGTGTGTGT
>CAJQZJ010032789.1:4567722-4603007 GCA_907164525.1 Lophiomys imhausi
CCCCCAACAGCTCTCCCTTTCAGTCCAAATAATGGTTCTTTTTCTTATAACTATAAATACAATACAAAACAACAGAAATAAATAGGCCACGATTATAAGAGTTATATGGCTTAGCATACATTCCCAATGTCCAGTCCATATGTATTTGGCACCTGACTTTGACAATCTACTATCTAACCATCTCCATGAGTTTAAAGTTCTATATCTAACTCAGCTTTCATACTAACTTGCCTCATAATTTTAAAAATATCTTCTTAGATCCAGAACACCCTCTTGATTCCTAAACAACTCAAAATTTAACTATGACACTCTAGGTATCTATTCTTCAACCACCTCAGAGACCTGAGAGGGATAAATATATCTGATTATATAGGAAGTGCAGGGCCTGCAGCTTCCGAAACTAAAAAATGACATACCAGTGGCTGCCTGGACAGTTCCCGTTTTCTCTCCATACATTACAGCATCAATCTTCAGCCATTTGGCCCCATTTCTCTGACAGACATTGGTTGTAAAGCAGGAATTATGAAGGACTTACCTACCCTGTCTTGGCAGAGCTAGGCTGTCGACTTACCTGCTTCCAAGTTTTGTCCTTTTTTGGACAGAAGTCTGTCTACAGTTGAAGCATGTGGTTTTTCTTGCCAAGAGAATGGCTTACCACCAATTTAATCATCTCCCACTGGAGATTCTTTGATGCTCATCTTCTAAATATAATAAAAATACAATATAAAATTTTCAAACTATAATTTACCTTACTGGCATGAAAAGAAAATGGCCTTAATTTCAGATTAGAATGTTAGACTGCAGGTGGCTACAGAGATTACACAAACTTGATAGCAGCTTAAAAGTTTTTTTTGTTTTTTGGTTTTTTTTGTAGAGGTATAGGCTATTTCCATGGTTTGGCATTAAAAAGCAGGTAACAGGTTTAAAACACTGTAAATAAATTAAAGGTGACAGCTGTTCAACCTGGTTTTACAAACCTCTAAGAGTTGAAAAAACTTAGAGCTAAGGTAAAATAATGCATGGTGTTAGCCCATGCCTTTACCTCCAGCAGAGACAGGAGGATCACTATAGAGTTAGTTGTCTTATAAATTCTAGAGTTACAAGAAACAGGGTGGTGATGGTGCACACCCTTAGTCACATCATTGGGGAAGAATACACCCTTAATTCCAACACACTAGAGACAGAAACAGGCAGATCTCAGAGCTCAAGGCCACCTGATACAAAACAAGCTCTAAACAGAGAAAAACTTTGATCCAGGGGTGGAGGAGCACATCTTTAATCCCATCAGTTGGAAACCACATGTCTTTGATCCCAAAATTTAGAATGCAGAGACAGGCACATAGGATTTGGAAAGATTTAAGTTTAAAAGCTACTTACAAAAGGCAGGCTGCAATTCAAACAAATTGTCCTTTGAGATCTCAAAATATATACACTAAAGGTTTGTTTAGCTCCAAAATATCAAAATAATTTCTTCTTTAATCCGGATTGAAAGGTAATACTTTATATATTATCAAAAAACCAAATTTGCTCCAGGAAAAATATTACCTGACCCCCCAAAAAAAAAGGTAATTGTCCCAGAGTTAGGATTAGGGCAGGGCTCTGTTCTTATCTTTCCAGGAGATTTAAAGCATCCATTCAAGGAATCCAGGGACAACTGGACAACGGAAACCTCAGCAGAAAACAGATCAGACACCAAAGAAGACGAGTGGCCCAGATGATCCAGCCTTGCAGACTTCTTCAATAGCAGTTTCCTCAAAAGTCTATAACCACAACAACTCAAAATTGCTAAATGTTTTTTTTTAAAGATTTATTTATTATGTATACAGTGTTCTGTCTGCAGGTATATCTGCAGGCCAGAAGAGGGCACCAGATTTCATTATGGATGGTTGTGAGCCACCATGTGGTTGCTGGGAATTGAACTCATGACCTCTGGAAGAGCAGCCAGTGCTCTTAACCACTGAGCCATCTCTCCAGCCCGCATTCTAAATGTTAATTGGTCCTGCTTGTTGTCTGTTACTTACATTGTCTCTGATTGGTTGAATAAATACTGAGGCCTGAGATTGGGCAAAGACAGAGGTAGGCGGGGCTAAGGTGAAGGCTTCTGAAGCAGAGTAGATGGTAGAAGAAGCCTCCAGGACAAAAAGCTAAGAACAGGAAGGAGGACACACACCATGGGTTAGAGAAAAGAACAGTCATTCCACATGGCCTGGACCATCAGCAGAGCGTGGAGAATAACAGCTCCAGAGGATGTATGTATATATGGGGTTATATTTGGGGAATAGAATTAAGAGCTAGCTTAGATGGGCCAAGATTGCTCAATTCAGACCAAGGCTTGTTAAAATCCATATGGTGTCTGTGTGCTCATTTATGATGGTGGGTTAAGGATTAACAACCACTAATAAATTAATGATAATCTAAATAATAGTAAACAATTTAATTAATTATTTCTACGGCAAATAGGTTCTCCATTCCACTGAAAGACATCTGGTTTGCTTCCAGGTTTGGCTATGGTCAAGAAAGTTGCTATACACATAATAAGTCTTTACCTCATTTGAGTAAATATCAATGGGTGAAGCTATTGGGTTGCATGATAAGAGTATGTTTAGTGTTGTAAGATTCTTCCACACTGCTTGCACTATCCTTCATCCCCACCTCCTGTGGCTCCCCATCATTGTGCTCTATGGATATTCCAGGCTTCAGCCACCTCATTAGGAATCTATCTATTGGCATCATTTTCTTTTTAATTTACATTTTATGATGATGTGCAATGTGGCAAAGGTTGCATTTATTTGTTTTGTCTGTATCTTCCTTTGCTAGGCATTTGCTCAGGTGTATCCTTCACTTTCTTGTCGTGTGGTTATTAATATGCACTTAAGTCCCTTCCATGTCTTTCACGATCAGTAGTGGCAGGCCATTATCCAGATGTGTGTGGTGTGCTGCTATTTTTGTATTGCTGGGACAAATACCTGACAGAAACAACAAAGGTAGTATATACATATAGTATATATATATATATATATATATATATATACTATATGTATATACTATTTATGATTTCAGAGATTTGGGTTCACCATGGAGGGAGGCATCTCAGAATCAAGTAGTTTATAACATGGTGAGTAGAAATGAAGGACAGAGAGAAAAAGATTGTGGGAAGATCTGCTTATTGGCATTTTTTCCCCTTTTATTCCTTCCCAAACTATAGAATTGTGCCTTCCACATTCAATAATACTTGTTTACTCCATCAGTTAATTGCCTCTAGAAGTAGCCTCACCCGCACACCTAGACCGACTTCACTAATCTCCTAGGTGTTTCCTTATGCGATCAAATTGACAATGTAAATTTATCGGCACGTGGACTATTGTGTTTTGGGCTTTCCTTTTAGTTCCATGTTGTTCTGAAGCATTTTCTTATTGTTAAAATTTTAAGAGTTCGTTATATATTTTGAACACCAGTCCTTTGTTAGGTGATTCTTTTGTCAATATTTTCTTTCAGTCTGTGTTTCTATCTTCTGGTTCACTGACAGTGTTTCTTCAAGAATGGTGGTTCTATGAAAATATACATGTTATTTTAAAATAATTTTATTAATATTACTGAATACATGACTTTGAACTCATAGCTATTAATACTATATGCTCATTGAAACACACCTAACACACAGTTGTTTAGGTTTCTATAACAAAATATCACAGACCAGATGTTTAATCAATAGAAATTATTTTCTCACAGTTCTGGCAAGAAACTTCACATCAAACAGCCTGAAAGTTCAATTTCTTGTGAGTACTCTCTTTCTGATTTTCACACGGATATTTTGTCCCAATTTGTCTGCAGTGGAGAGAACACATGGATTCTTTTTACAAGAATGCTAATCCTATCAGATCAAGTCCAACCCTTATAACCTCAATTGACCCCTTAAGGACCTCATTTGCAAAATGAGGCATACTGGGGTATATGATTCTCTCTCTCTCTCTCTCTCTCTCTCTCTCTCTCTCTCTCTGTATGTGTGTGTGTCACACACACAAACTCTCAGTGCATAGAACATGCATCTTCTATGAGAGGCAGATGAAAGTCTTCTTCAAGTTGAGAACATTAAAGAGGACCATTTTTAGCATTAAAGTTCCCAGCAAAATAAAACAATGTAGTGCTAGCTAGACTGAAGAAACTATCAGTGGATTCCATATGAAGGCTGTAACAAATGACAGGGAGCTCATGAACAATGGGCTCTATTTTTTTTAACCATGCCCTCTGCTTCCACAAATAATTGCAAAAGTGCAGTAAATTCAGTCATGTATTGTGATTTCAACAGTGTGGGAACATCATGAGACATACTTTCACGTGCACTAAAAGGCTATGACATCACTTGCATTATAATATGCGCGACCACTATTGTACATGTGGTTCATTAACTAAAAGATCATTAAAAGGGACATAACTATATGGATTTTCAAGTTGCAAATAGCTGTTAGCAAGTTCGCACATACAGACTATAAACTTTGAAAATCAGCCATATGCATTTCGAATAAACTAAGGGAATCCTCTAAGGAAGAACTTTCCTGCATGCCTCTTTGTGTCTTAGGAAAAGGGTTACTATGAAGAAGGGCTCATGCCAGCAGGTGGATATCCAAATGCTAAAGACAATAGCGGGTCATAACCACCAAAAATGCCCAACTAACTATGTGGACATCCCTTGGTTCTCCTGCCTTACACTAAGCTGAGTCAAAAGCCAAAGGACTGTAATGGAATATTATGGTACATGCTTGTAGTTCTACCACATAGGAGAAAGAGGTGGGATGGTTAGGACTTCAAAGCCAGTCTCAACTTTATAGTAATTGAGACACTGTTTCAAAAAAAATTTAAAGAAGGAAAGAAAGACAAGAAGGAAGTAAGAGAAAGAAAAAAGAAAGGAAAGAAGGAAGAAGGAAGAAAGGAAGGAAGAAGACAGAGGACTTGCCACATGGTTGGTGTGACACAGTGAGGTTGTTCCTCAGCAGAGATTAGGGCAGGCAAAGGAGCGGGAAAGAAGATATAAACAGACACCCAGATGTCTGTAGCTCACGTGAGTGGAAGAGAGAGATTGAGAAATGAACAAATTCTTCTGAAGAACAGACTGGATCCAGGGCTCACCAGCCCTGGAAAAGGGTTGCTAAACCGAGGTGTGCAGAATGCAGCCAGGGCAAGTACTCAGGCAGGCTGGTACACGTCTCTGTGACTCCAGATCTCAGAAGACTGAAGCATGGGAACTGCAACAAATTTAAGCCAGCCTGGGCTCATAGCAAGACCCATATCAGAAACAAACAAACAAACAACAAACAGGAAAGAAATCCAGGAGAATATGCTGACCTCATCAGTATACAAAAGGCCATGAGCGAGTTACCCTCCTTTGCCTGTGGACTCTCGCAGCCTACATTTTCAAGGTTGAGACAGAGTGAGTGAAGCCAGTCTTCCCAAACTACTTTATCCATAAATGCATTAGGATAGACTGAGAGATGCTTACACTACTGGATCACTAAAATTTAAATTGAATTGAACATTTAACTTTTCCTATGTTTACCAGTAGGAAAGAACAGACAATTTAGTGAATAGATACATTTTGTTTGTTTATCTGTGTTGTGAGCTGAAATACACAGACCAGTTGTTTGTTTTGGAAACGATTCTTCTCCCAAGCTAATGAGGGAAATAGATGCTTAGTGATTTGTCGTGGGTGACAGGGCACTTATGAGGACTTTAGTCTGCTTTAGTATCTGCTTTATCCAGAGGGCAGCAGTGAGCTTTGGCAGTGGTGTGAGGAAGAGATCTTACCAGCTCAGAGAGGGGGGAGTGCCCTCAGTCTCAGGAAGGCTCTCACAAGCATCTGTGACATTCTCACTGTTTTCAGTGTGGGTGGCAAGAATTCTATCTGTCAGGTACACAGAAGAGGCCTGGCACCTTCTCATCCTAATGCTAAAGCTGAGATACCTGGCCAGGGACGTCACACACACACACACACACACACACACACACACACACACATTTCTGTCAGTGGGAGCTATTGCTTCCCGTTAGGTCCGCACACTCCACATTCTCCGTGTTTGTGATTTTGTGTCTAACATTTAGAATGTGCTGTTTAGATGGAAAAAAATGGTCACTCAAATAATTAATAGATGCAAAATTACTGTTTGTAATGTGATGGCTCTTTTCCACCACCACCTCTGTCCCCAAGCTGTCGCTGACCTTTTCTGCCTCTATTGGAGAAGCTCACCCTTGGGATAATGTAATCAGTGTCTCTTACAGGTCTAAGTTCTGATACGAAGTGACCTCCTCTCCCTACCTTATTGCTCCATTCAGAGTCTGGGCTGTGTGTGTGTGCGAGTGTTTCATGTGGACACACATACGTGTGGGTACAGATGTGTGCGTTTACCATGCAAAGTCTCTTAAACATGTTGCATCCTGGGTACTCTCCTGCCCTGTCCCTGCTCAGGCCGGTGTCTTAGTCCATCTAGGCTCAGAGGGATTGGCTGAGGGTGCTTCACAGTCCCATTGCTCCTGCTTCGGTCACATGCTTGTGAGGACTCACGCCATCGTCACTCACCGAGCACTTGAACAATCCTTATTGTGCCCTTTACACTTGGCTGCACACTAAAAGCTTCTTCACTGAAATTACTTCATTCAGTCAAAGAAGCTGGAGTCTGTTTCCTGTTGGGACCCTTCCTGGAATTCGGAGTAGTCTCCAGTCTGCTCTTTGTAACGTTTCGTCCCCTTTCTTCCCCAAAGCCTTGGGTTTGTCTTAGCTCAGTGCATGGACAACTGCTCTCAAAAACCCTCAACGCCTGCTTGTTAAAAATGCAGATTCCTATGTTTCACTTCTGACCACTTTTCCTATCAGAATCTCCAGGCAAGCTGGGCAGTGACGAGCACACCTCTGCTCAACACGCTCCCACTGAATAAAAGCCTCGGATGAGGGGGGATCCACGATCCAGGACACACCAGTAGCCTTCTAGAATCCTCCAGTAAATACTCTCTTTATGGATAAATAAAAAATGAATTACATGTATTTCCAGCAATTAAGCTTCTACAAGAAAAGGGGGTGTAGACATTTTTTTAAGTTAGATCCAGTCAACATTTGGAGGCTGCTTAGTATGAATTCTTGTATCTCACAAATGCACAGTGTGTGTCTCAGTAATGCTGAAACACAGTTTCAAAGAGTCTCCTTTCCAAAGTCCTCCTGCCCTCACTGTCTGGGATCCTAAAGAATAACTGCAGTAAACAGAACTCCCTTGTTACCCAGTGGTTCAACTTCCTAACTTACAGAAGAGAAAATAGCAAGAGGAATTTGTCCCAAAGGGACACTCAGTTGGCTTGTTTAATTTGTTTGCTGATAGGTTTTCCTGATGGTGTAGTCAAGGTGCTTCTTATAGGTGAGCCGTGACAAAGTTGAACTTCTGGGTTAAGTCTGTTCCTCTGATAGACTTGGTTGGTGACGTGAGCTTGAAATGGGACCGGGAAAAAAAAATAAGAGCCTATATTCGTTTCTAGTCACTTAGCACATTTAGTGGCTTTAGACAACAGTCATGTATTATCTTCAAGGTTTCTGAGCCGGAGCCTCTGTTCTGGCTTTCATAGACTGAAGTGAAGGAGTGGTCCATTCTGAGTTCATAATGCTTCTCAAGCTCACAGGGGTGCCAGCAGCATTCAGTTCCTTGTGGCTGTAGGAGAGCAGTTCAGTTCCTCTGGCTGGGCCATCTACTAGGTCTACAGAGCTAACCCTTGGCTCCTTGAGTCTGCCTGCTGTTTGTAGTCATGCTGCCTCCATGGGCCCTTACTAAGACCACTGAATTATCTCTCTGTTAGTGAACCAAAGGTCAACCCAGCAGTAACCTCTTCATATGAGTCACATGCCCCTTTATGCTCACAGGAATGGGAAGAAAATTATACAAGGCATGTAAAGTGCTAAGTATGTTGAGATCATCTTAAACTCCAGGCATCACCAGGGCTAAGAACAGCATATGCCCTGTATGTATTTTGACTTACCATCCTTACAACAGCCCTAAGACGTAGGTCTTAGCTTGGGTGTCTGGCACCCAGCGACGTATGGTTATGGCATCTCAGCCCTCCAGAGACTGAAACAGAATCACTGTAAGTTCCAAGCCATCCCTGGCTGGGGAGGGAATAGTTAAATGCTACTAGTATTACCCTGTTTCTGTAAACAAGTACTTAAAGTGTATATTAGCAAATAAAAGCTAAAATTAGAGACTTACTCCTTTTGAAAATAAGGAAGGAGATTTCATGTCCCCTGTCCAGGACTTACATCTGTTCTTTTCAAATGCTTGCAACCAAGATGGTTCCCTCAAAGACCTGGGAGCTCTACCCTTGACATATAATCATGAAGAAAGATAATGTTCAATCTGTTCAGTCCTAGGAAGAAACAGATCTACATGTCACTTCACTCTAAATCCTAAGGCTCTACTTAGTGGATTGTATCTGATTAGCTGTAGTTGAGAGTAACAGTTCCTTTGGTCTTTGCCGTGTCCTTCCTTAGTGTCCTCAATGTCACTCTGGTTTAACACTTATTCAACAATACAGTCCTTTTCTTTCTTTTGTGTCTTATAAAGAAGCTTCCTGATCTAATTATATTTCCTCAATGTGTGCATAATAGTTAAGTAACTTGTCAAGACCATCTTGCGACTGAGTGGCATAGTTCCACTGTGAACTCAAATCGCTAGCTACAAAGCCCATTTTTCTACACACCTTCCCTCACTACTTTTTCCCCCAAAACTGGCTTGAGGGATGTACTTGCATTCTACCAGACATCTCTATATGCTGATCTCTGACTGAGATTTGCAGTTACTGTTTTAGAACAGAGTTTTCCAACCTCAAGAATATTGACATTGTAAACCACATAATTCATTGTTGTGGGGCTCTTCTGTACAGAAGATCTTTAGTGGCACCCTTGTCATCTACCTGTGAGACAGGTGTGTGTGGTGTGTGTGTGCAAAATCATCTCAAGTTTACAACCAATACTATAATGAAAGAAAGAAACACACACATGCACACACACACTCACACACACACACACACAGGCTTGGCAGAGAAATAGGGAGAAGAGATCCACAGATGGAAGAAAGCCCACTGTCCAGAACGATTGGCCAATGGTCCAGCAGCTGAGAAAGTTATTAAATTTTGCTTATTATCATTTTGTTTGGCTTTGATACAGTGTCCTGCTATATAACCCAGGTTAGCAAGGGACTACCCATCCTCCTGACTCAGCCTCCTCAGAGCTGGTACTATGAACTAGCAATCCTGGATTAAATCTTCCTTTGTTTAAGAAATAAGAGGAACCAGAGTCAGATTAGCATCATACTCATTATTCTTTCATTCTGTACTTTTTCCCTGGTTGTACTGAAGAAGCCAAGTGCCTATAAATGGATCATTAGTAAAAACCTCTCTTTTGTCTGAAGACTGTATTGTGATTTCTTGTATTTAGTGAAATTTAAAAGTTCATTACATCCCCTCACAAATTATTTAGGGAAGAAAACTATTAACAATTTAGATCAAAGTCTGTACTTCATATTTGATAATATTAGGGGCCACAACAATCAGGCAATCTTACCATGGAAAATTACCAAAAGCCAGGGTATAATCTAATAAAAGGTTTTGGGTTTTTTTTGTTTGGTTGGTTGTTTTGTTTTTTGTTTTTTTTTGTTTGTTTGTTTTTGGTTTTTCGAGACAGGGTTTCTCTGTGTAACAGCTCTAGCTGTCCTGGACTCACTTTGTAGACCAGGCTGGCCTCGAACTCACAGTGATCCGCCTGTCTCTGCCTCCCAAGTGCTGGGATTAAAGGTGTGCCACCACACCCAGCTATAAAAGTTTTTTATAAAGTTTATTTCCTGGTATATTCAAGTCATGTATCTTGCCTGGACTAACAACAATCAATCAATCAAAAAAAAAGATTGACAGGTAGTTATATCGTTTGAAGCTAGATGCTTTCAAATTGAAAAAAAGTCTCATGTGCCTTAATCTTTCCTGAACAGTCTGTACTTTCAGAAGATCCCAGAGGCTGTGTCCCCTCTGTGCTCACTTCCTTCCATGCTGCCCAAAGCACAATTTCTTTCCCACAGTCAGCAAGTAACTATGTACCAGAGATCTGCTATCTCCCCCGGCATTAGGAAAGACAAAGAATCATGAGACTCAGTGTCTTCTCTCCCAGGTTAGGTCACTGCTGGGAGAAACCGGTTCTACACATGAAATGGGAAACTGTTTGCAAACTTCACCGCCTGACGGCGGGTCCCATGCCTCCCAACAGATGCAAACTCAGTTTCAGAGTTTATGCATCAGTACTTAACAAGTACCTCTGTTTGTGAGTAAGGATGATGAGAGAAAGTGTTTAGTTTTCTGCTCTTCGATGTGTCCCAGCCAAATGCAAGTGGAAGTGATCTCTTTCATACTCGAGAACATGACACATCAGCTAGACCTGAGGATCTTGAGCCCAAGCCCATTCTTGAGACACATGAGACACAGTCTCTGAAAACAAACAAAAACCTGCCCTACACTTTTCCACCGTATCTGGATGCACAATAGCTGTATCTGTCATCTCTTTTCTAAAATGAAGTAGCTCTTCTGAAACTGAAGCTCTGAGGAGGGAAATCACTTTGCCATGGTTGAGTTCTCCAACGTTCTGTGGAAACCTCTAGCAATCACATGTTGATGTTATAAAAATCTCAGTGTATGGTATATTTGTGGGGACATGTGTTGGTTTTCTTGCTGAATGATATTTTAGTTTGGCTTCTGGTTTCAAAGATTTTAGTCCCTCTTCCTAGGTGCCATTGATTTTGGAACCATGATGAGACAAAACATCATGGCATCAAGAGGATGTGGAAGAAGGTTTTTCACCCACCGCAGACAGGAACCAGGAGGAGGAGAGGCCGGGGCCAGACATAGCCCCCACATTCCATTCCCAATGAACACCTCCTCCAGCAAGGTTTCCAGAACCTCCCAGGACAGCAACAGTGTCTGGGGGCCTAGCCGTCAATACATGACTTGTGAGGACATTTCATACTCAAACCAGAGCAGTACTTTAGTCACATTTTTGTTGTATGAACATGAGTCATTAAGCCTGCAGCCTAGACTTCTCCTACATTAGCCTTGAGTTACATGCCTGGGAAGGTGTGAGAGGGTTGGGGGTTGGCAGATCTTATTTCTTTTTCTTTCTTTTTTTTTTTTTAACCACAAGCCTACTACAGTCTTGAACTGGTTACTCCAATATTTGTCACTGTGTGGCTGCCAAGGTCAAAGGCTGCCCTGAAGGACTCCAGAGAACATTCTACCCTCGGGAAAACCCCTGCTGTATTGTGATGTCAGAGAAGTTAATATGAAAGGAGGTTAACCTGACCTCTTCATCTCCCTAAGGCCCCGTCACCAGAGGGTATCCTTTGGGCTCCAGGCACTGCCTGTTGACTCTCCTCCTCTTCCGCCAACACGGCAGGTCGCATGAGTCTCCTGTTGTCCTTTGGGACACTTCCCACTGTCCCACAATTTATCTGATTTGCCCTGAGATCTGGACATTCTGAACATTCAGTTTCCAATTCACTATCTGTGCAGCAGTTTTTTCCACAATGAAACAGTTCCTCAAGGAGGATGATCCTAAACCGTCTTTGCAGCCTCGTCCTGCACATACTGACTGACACAAGTACAGTTCATGTCCTGTCCGGTGTCATTTCAGTCTATTTATGTTTAAAAAATATTTAGTAAATTAAGGTTAGCCTGGGCTACATAGAAGTCCTGTATCAAAAAGTTAACTTGAGAGCAAATATGCCTATTGTTCATTTTCAGACTTATTTCACAATAGTAGATAGAGATGGAGGGGAGGAAAGGGGAGGAGGTGTACCAGCCAGCCTGTTCTGCCTACAGCTCTCCAACAACAGTATATGAATATCACTTTTCACTTTTGTCACTGTTGAAATGGGAAGGCAGACCAGACTATTTGAATTTTGCATTCTAATACCTAAACTCTTTAAAATGCTGTTCAAGGCCATCTGTGTCTAATAATTCATTTTTTCATTGTATTTGAATGGGTTGGCACACGTCTGTAATCCCAGCACTTGGAGGTAGAAGCAGAAAAATTATGATTGAATGCTAACCTTGGCTACATAGTGAATTCTAGGCCAGCCTGGCTATGTGTGAGTGATATCTCCATCTCTCTGCGTCATATACATCATATATATCTACTATATATATATATATATATATATAGTAGATATATCTACTATCAATATCTACTATATATAGTAGATATTGATAGATATATGTCAACAGATACAATCACAAACTTTAAAGTAAAAGTATTTCATGTGCAGTGACAGGTACATTAAGAATTATAAAGGTGACTCAGAAAAGCCATCGCCAATTGGGAGCTAATGATCATAGAAGTTATAATATACATGCATCACTGGCATTCAATAATGGAAAAAAAAATTAATAAAGTCCTCTAGTAAAGACCAGCTGAAGGAACTTCTGCTTGAGCTTGGATTCCTTTGTGAATAAGTTAAGAAGTCGGGACTGGCACAGATAAGCTTGAACAGGTGCTCCTGAACGGGTGCTCCTGAGAGGCTAATGCACATGACGGGGCTAAAATTGTAATTTCACAGAGGGATGTCGCAGCCTTGGAGTCTCTGGTGCTGCTCATTTAAGGACTAAGTAACTCCTTTAAACCCAAAACAACCTTTAAAGTCCATAGCAGCGGGAATCCGGAGCTGCTGGTGAGTGCAGAGCTATGAAGACACTCCTAGACCTGCTCCATGATGGTGCTAAGCAGCTGGGTGCACACAGACCGCAGGAGCCACTTGTGAGCGAAAAGAATTGATCAAAGATGTCCCCAGCAGATTCATTCAGGGCACCTCTAAGTTGGGAACAGCTCAGAAATCTATAAACAGTGAAGTGAAGAGATGGTCCTTGGTACTTATATGGAATACATAATTTCAGCTCTTAGTAGAAGACTTTTTTATGGTTTCTGTATGAGTGTACACATGTCATATTTTAAAATGCATGATTTGTGTGGTTTTCTTTTAAGTGTAACAATACCCCAAAAGATAGAAAGAGGCAGAGGTGGAGGGAAATATGGGGGAAAGGAGAGAGGGACAGAAGAAAGGAAGAAGGGGAAGGGAGGGAAGGAAAAGGATCTTCAACTATTTTACCTTCCTTTGAATACTTTAGACTTATAACACCAAATTTGTCTGTTTATCAACATGTGTGAGCCATGATGGCACATGACTGTGATCCCAGCTTTAGGGATGCTGAAGCAGTCTGTCTTGGCAGCAAGACACTATCGCAAACAAACAACACATTTATTCAGTATTATATTCTCTATTCATTTCTTTTTTTTTAATAATTTATTTTTTATTTCTTCAAGTTACATCTCAATCACAATCCCCTCCCTACTGCCCCCTCCAGTCCCACCCTTCCACCCTCCTCCCCCTCAGCCCCACCATCCTCTTCCCTTCTTCTTTTTTTTTTTTTTTTAGTTTAAGGTATTTATTTTTCCCCCCAACAGCTCTCCCTTTCAGTCCAAATAATGGTTCTTTTTCTTATAACTATAAATACAATACAAAACAACAGAAATAAATAGGCCACGATTATAAGAGTTATATGGCTTAGCATACATTCCCAATGTCCAGTCCATATGTATTTGGCACCTGACTTTAACATTTCTATACATTGAATTCTTTATCACAATTGTTTTGCCTTGTATTTAAAACAAAACTAGACATACTAATATTTTGCCTACTATATTAGTTCTTTTAGGTGTCAAGTAGAATAACAAGATTTTAAGAATAAAACCTGTCCTTACATTTTCTTGCCTTTGAATTTGATTTCTATTATTTGTAAAGAAGTTAAAATGTTGACAGTTAAGAATTGTCTATTTTGTTTATCTCTAAAACTTAAAAATTCATCTCAAAAATCTACTAGACATTTAAGCATATTTCTGAAGTTTTGTGACCTTGCAATTTTATAACTCAAGGTGAAAGTTCTGTTTTGAAAATCTATGATGTTAACTGGTTTTATTCTTCTGGGGTTTTGGTTTGGTGTTCTTTCTTTCTCTCTCTCATGCCCCTTTACTTCTTCTTCTTTTTTTCCCCCCTAATTTCTGGAGACAGGGTTTTGCTATGGAGTCCTGGCCAAACTCACTATGTAGAACAGGCTGTCCTTGAACTTTCATTGATCTTTCTGTCTCTGATTCATGAGTACTGGGATTAGAAGTGTTTACTATGCCTAACCTACATTAACTTTTAGAGTAATATAAACTTAAATTAGAATTTTTTAATTGACTTGTACTCTAAATACAATGTACACATGGATAGTTTCCCCAAATGCATAAAAATGAACATAATTGCCCTCTCTTTTAATAAGCTAACATCAAAGATCAGAGAGAGCAAACAATTTGCTCAGAGTGAAAGTGAATTCTCTCATACAGAAGTGAATGGTGCAACCAAAGCTGACCCTCAGCAGGACTGGCTTTCAGCCTAGCACCACTGCCTAGGCCCCTGTTAAGCATGGGGACTGACTGGCTCAGTCAGATACCTCATAACATAGGCTGCTAGTGTTCCAACAGGACCAACCAACGACCCCGGGCTTCCTTTAAAGTTTCCAGATTCCCAATTGCACTCAACAGGCTTTAAACTGGAGTGAAGAGAGCAAGTGGAAAAGATGATTTTTTTTCCTTCTTCTTCCAGCCTGTCTCACAGCTCAATGTTTTATTTAAGAAAGAAAGCAATGAAAAAAAAATCTTGAACTGTTGATTCTCTTTGGTGACACTGTTGCTTGAACGCCTGTGCTGGTATTGCCCAGCATCGTCACCCCGGCTGTGTGCCAACACTTGCCACCACCCACCATTCGCAGCACTAATGTGTGGCTAATTAGCAGCTAGACAGACACAATGCTGTGTGCCCGGAGTCCCAGCGACATGGAAATCTGAACAGACACAATGCCGTGTGCCCGGAGTCCCAGCTACATGGAAATCTGAACAGACACAATGCTGTGTGCCCGGAGTCCCAGCTACATGGAAATCTGAGTCAGGCAGATTGGTTGAGCTCAGGACTTCAACACCAGTTTGAGTAGCACAGAGAGACCCGTCATTCCAAAAAGGAGAAAAATGTGAGTAATAGATATAAAAAATTTTAAAGTATTTTCATAAAATTTATTATTAAAGATTCATAAATAAAAATCTAATTTATTATAGTTACTTTAGATTAAATTTTAAATTGCTACATCTAGCAAGTGGCTACTGTATTAGACAAGTCAGGTCATTAAATTTCTACAATTAAAAATTTTTGAACTCTAAGGTTTTAACTAAAACTATGTTCCCCACATTAGTTTGTTGTATTTAAACTGAAATTTAGTGCCTGGTTGACTTTTCCAGAATAAGATTATTAGCTCGTTGTAGGAAAAGCCGGCTGGTAGACAGTCAGTGGGCATTTCCTGATGTCTGCTGAAGCCTCCATGTTCCTAAGCCAGATGGCAGGCGGGCTTCATGTCACATATGCAATGAAAATTGTTGGCCGTGCAGCATCAAAGCAGAAGTGACAACAATGCCCACCATCACTGAACACTGGCTAACATACCCAATCCAAACCTCTGTGAACACTTCCTATCAGTTTCAACCTTCCAGAAAACCAACAGAATAAAAACTAAGATCAAAGGGGCAAAATAATAAGAATTCTGTAAGTTCACAGAAAATATGTTTTTCTGTATCAGACTGGTTATATACAAGTCCTCTAGTTTGTGGCAGGTCAGTTGGTGCCCTGAATCACAGTAGGAATGTCCACTGACCCCTCCCCCACCTCCAGGTCAGTACGGGGCTCTTACACCATCATGTCTGTCCTTCCAGATCCAGAGCCTCTAAGGTTCGGCTCTTTACCTCCAGATGGAATACATTTTCTCTGGCTTCACACTAGTACCCTGCTCCATCCACTCCACTCTTTCTCCAGGATCTATTACCGTCTGGGGACCCTAAAACTCTACCTTTATCCCTGTCTTCTTATTCTTTATATCTGATGGTTTACCTGAAGTGTGTTTAACAGCATGGGAGAACATGCAAGCATATGGAAATTTGATAATACTTCTCCCATGTTTGGTGTGAAATAGCTGCTGGGTGAATATTTTTTGAATGACTCAGAAGACTGTTGGAGCCCTCCCAGACAGGGAATTGATGCTAACATCACCCTTTCCACAGTAGTGTCACAACTACCAGAATACTTTAAACATTTGTAACAGGAATAAAACCTTTGAGACATTTAGCTGATGTCATTCTGTGCCTGTGGCTTCCTTTCTTCTTCCTATAAGCTGGTCTCCCTGAGCCAATGGGAAGGATTTAAAGAATGAGGGCCATCACTTTGCATAAAGATTCAAGCCACACAACACCGGAAAACATACGAGCCATGACAACACATGGCTGCATTCCCTGAAGTAGGGAGGCTGAGGCAGGAGGATCATTGCCAGGAAGCATTTGAAGCCAGTGTGGGATACACAGTGAGCTAAAGGTCAACCTTCACTATACAGAAAGATTCTGAATCAAAGACAATGCAAAAACCTCAAATATAGTATTCTATTTGGAAAATATTCATCTTCATTGAAGAAAATGGAGTATGTATACCAGGCTGAGCTAGTTGTTAGAGGGCTGATGGAGGGCAGTTGCTAGCACGCTGAGAGGAGTACTTTTACCTGTCTAAGGAGAAAAGAGTCAGGGTCAGAACTCAAAGGGTCAGTCACAGCAGCTTGGGAGCAACCTCCTGAAAACAAAAGGAGCCATGAAGGTAAGCACCCTGTGTAGGACTTTCTGCTATCTTGAGAATAGGGTATCTTCTAAGGAAGTCCGAAATCAACAAGGGACTCTGCTACCATCAGCAATATGCCTGGAGCTGAGCACTCCTAGACCCTCACGAAAGATCCTCTGAAGGCAACATGGAGTCTGGGGCTCCTCTTTCCACCTGACATAAAATTCTCTAACCTAGCACCAGAAGGAAGAGAAAGAGAAGCTCTTAAGAGGAGAGAAACTAGACAGGGTAATAATACAGGCCTCTAATCTCAGCACTCACAAACTAAATCAGGAGGACTCTTGTGTGTTCAAGGCCAGGGGAAGCTGCTCAGGGAAAGGGCTAGCACTTCAAATAAACTGAATATTTATCCCAAGGAACATTGCTGCCTAGGGGGAAACACAGAAAATTTCAAGGGAAAATCCGAGTTGTCAGTGCACACAGGAGCTCGGGGCAAGATAGCTCAGCATGGAAAATAAAGGTGCCTGTCTCCTTCTTCACTCCTGCCCATCTGACTCACAGCATACACATTTTGGCCTCACTGCAAATATATCAGTTATTTTTCTGCCAATATGCTAAGGGGGTGAGGGTGCCAGTGCTTGCCCCTCTCAAAATTAGAAGCAATGCCTATCAGATGGCATACCCCCCTTTCCAGTACACGTGGTTCTAATGCCCTGTGCAGTGTAGTGTTCAAGGGCTTTAAGCCTGGGTTAGAATGCAATGCTCACTTAGAACTTTGAAAGCCCACTCTTCTCACTGCAAGGAAACCACAAAGATCCTCAAAAAGACTATCGGCGTTCACTACATTTGGAAACTTTTGTCCTCATGCTTTTCCTAGTAAGGTCCCAGTCTGGATTAGATGCACACCTATTAGTCACAAGCAATTTACAATTTGGTATATCCTGTTCTCCTTTCTAATCCACCAGTGGCTGCAAATGAACACCTCAGTTATTATAGTCAAGGGGTATCTGGATATGCAGAAGGGCTCCTTAAATGTTTTGTCACTGTTAACAATAACTTAAGTTTCTCGTGAGAGTTATGGTTTACAGTCACTCCCACTGTTAATTAACCTGAATAGCAAAAAGGTGTTTACTGCACCCAATTTCAGATGAAGAAATGGAAGCCCCTTTGTTCTAAGATCTTTGTCAAGAATTTCCACAACATCTTCAGTCTTTTGACTACCCTGTCTCCCACTCAAATGTCTGGTTGTCTACTGTCATTGTTGGGATCAATGATTTGATCCTTGCTACTTATCAGGAGGTTCTGTCTTTTTAAAGTAGAGTGTCCTTCTCTCTTCCGTGTTCACACAATGGCCTCCCAGGCTAACCTTGCCCACAGTAACCTCATATTCCTGTGAATGCCCACAGGGAGTTATTTGCACTGCCCTTCCCTGAGCCATCCTGTCATTCCTTGGAACTAGTCCTGTGCTTCTATTCATTTCTATGTATGTCTCTGTTTGGACCCCCACAGGTCCACATAGTTCTTCAGATGTATTCAATGGATGATAAAAGAAAATGGGACTGACTCATTGAATCCCTGAATCCCCAAATCAAGGGAAGAATTCTAACATACAAAGGTCCTCACTGGGAAGGAGGACATCCCACTTCCCATTTCTCTCTGGTCATCTTTGCCAAGGCCACAGAGGCTGGTTTACTACCAAACCCAGGCTAATGAAGACTCCTCCAGACAAAACTGCATTCATTTACCTAATGACTGGAACATAGTTAGATAGCTTCAGAACAATATTATAATTACTTGACCGTTCAATGCCTTCCTGAGCTAGGGCCTCACAGAAGACTATCAAATGTAATTGGGGTTTTTAACCTTGTGACATAGCCTATTAGCTACAGAGCATCTACTTTATTTCCTTTTCTTAAAAAGTACATTCAATCTACTGTGGACTTTCCCATCTGTCGGTGCAGCTGGAGGTAACTTCCTCCTCAGTCAGCTGACTCTGCCCTGAGTCA
Organism: Lophiomys imhausi; assembly: GCA_907164525.1. Classification (NCBI taxonomy): domain Eukaryota; kingdom Metazoa; phylum Chordata; class Mammalia; order Rodentia; family Muridae; genus Lophiomys; species Lophiomys imhausi. The sequence continues at coordinate 4,586,471 of CAJQZJ010032789.1, forward strand.
CGTCACTGCTGCACACTGGTGAAGCTGCTTCTTTACTAGGGCAACCAGGGAGACAGGATAGCCTGAGCTATCAGACCGCCCACCAGATGGATGCTGTTGTGTTTCCTCTGCTCATTTGACCTCTCCCAGTTAGAACTGTTGTTCCTCAGCTTCTGCTGCTGGGGACACATCAGAAGACAGGACAATCAGTTCCCTACATCCCAGAATGAAAATGACATTTGTAAAAAGTCCGTCTCTGTAGGCAATGAGTCATTTACCCCGGGCAATCCCTTTCATCAAGGGGTCCTTCCTCTGGTCCTCATTTCAGGGATGTGCTCTGCTGAAATGATAATGACCCAAGCACTCATTCTGGGATTTGAGATGATGCAAGTCCAGTTCGAGAGGAATTTGAAAACCACAGGGGGAAACAAGAAAGATAGGTTCACAGGACAGGCTGGAAATATGAAATAGGAAATTTCCTGGTTTGGGGAAGTTATTGGACAAAAGCTGTAGGGAAACTGAAGCTGGAGGAGTAAGGAAGCTAGCTCTGCCTGCGATGGGTGTTGTTGAGCTTACTGATTAGCTAATTAAGGGTTGAAAGTCCCCTCACTAGCGAGAAGAAGGGAGTGTCATTAGCTTTTCTCATCCAATGTTTAAGCACTCGACAAGCATAGACCAATAAAAACACCTTTTCCTCATTTATGACAGCGAAACAAGCAGTTTGGGTGTATTGTCCTCACCTGTGATTCATCCAGAAGTCTGCTTATCAGAAGTGCCCAAATAGTGGCTCAATCTAAAGTTTTCTTCCTTCCAATGTATATAGTATAAAAAGCGATTTAGAAAAGAAAAACACAGACAAACTAAAGGTGAGGCTACAGGGCAGGAAAGTATGTTTTCATTTCTGGTCCTAATTGAAGACACAGGGAGCCAAAAACTGCTCACCTAAAGCCCTTTGAGATTTAGTGTAGGAAATTAGAATACTCTATCAACATTCGGTATCATTTGTGATTAAATTACTCATAACCAGCCTAAACCAAATACCACCACCTCAACTATTGACATACATGTAATACAAGCAGATGGTAAGCCTCTATTCTGGAGTTGTTTTCTTTTTTTAATGTGATTGAGATCACATTACTCCTGTCCGTTTATTGGAAGATGCATTTGGTCCTAGTCTGATATTGACTTCAGAAAAATCTACATCAGGGTTTTTGATAATGAACCTCGGGTAGTGGGTCATCAAAGCAATGGATGGTAGGAATAAGCTCAAAAATGAAAGCCCAGGCATGGGGTCTAGGTCTTGCACAGAAGTTCTGTTCTTTTAAAGTTGTTGGAGTTCCTTCCAGCTTTCTCTCTTTTGTTGTCCTAAAGCTACAGAGGTAACAATTCTAGTCTAAGAGAGCACCAACATTCATTATGTATTAGGATCGTGGAGAAAGAAGAAAGGGGAGAGGAAGGTCTTAGAGTACACGCCATTCTCCTGAAAATGAAAGTTTCCAGAATCACCATACACATGGCACTTCCCATACACCCTATTAGTGAGAAGTTAATCACTTGGATACACCCAGCATCAAGAGAGGCTGGGAAATACCATCCTTTTCTATGTCGTCATGAATCCGGTCAAAAGTCTGGAAAGGAGGGAGTGGGAGGTAGGAGATAACTCCACCACAGAAGGAGTGTGATATGTCACATAAGCAGGTCTAATCTCTTTCTAGCTAATGTAGTAGGAAAGCCAACAACATCTGGGTAAGAACTGGCCAAAACACTGCTCCCAATCGTCCACACAGACTCAGCCTTGGTGCCCAGATGCATGGATAAAGACAATGCGGTGCTTGCACACGATGGAGTTTTACTCATCCATAAAAAGACTGAAACAGATGGCCCAGCAGATGGCACTTGCTGTCAAGCCTGACAATCTGAGATCAATACTTGGGTCCAACAAGATGGAAGAAGATAACCGACTCCTGGGAGTTGCCCTCTGACCTCCGCACATTCACTATGGAATATGGGTGCAAGTATACACAATACATAAACAAATATAACAAAAAATTAAATGAAAGAGATGATGTCATTTGAAGGAAAATGGATGGAACTGGAGGATTACCATGTTAAGCAACATAATCCAGATTCAGAAACACAAATAAATGTATTTCTCTCATGTGCAAAACCTAGATTCTTTAAAAGGTCTGAATGCAGAAGGAGAAATATCTACCAAGAGGAAGGGAGTCCCTAGGAGTGGGGAGGGAAACAAAAGAAGGTAATGTGGTAAATATGTAAACCAGGAAACCCATTATTTTCTGCTAATATATGCTCATACAATATCTCAAAATTGACCTAAACCAGAAATAATTAAAAGTCAACATAATAATTTAAAGATTCAAGAGTGAAAGTATGTATTTCTAAGGCAGTGGTATCATGAGCTGGAGGCCAGCCTAGGCTACAGATTAGGAACCTGTCCCAAGAAAAAAACATATTTGAGATGCTAATCACAATATTCTCTCTCTCTATATATATATATATATGTGTGTGTGTGTGTGTGTGTGTGTGTGTGTGTGTGTGTGTGTGTGTGTGTGTGACTGTCAGAAGACAATTTGTGGGTCCCAGTAACCATTTTCTTCAGACAAGGTCTCACTGTGTTTACAACCTATAGCTTACTATGTAGACCAGGCTGGCCTCAAACTTACAGAGATCTACCTGCATCTGCCTCCCATGTGCTGGTATTAAAGGTGTGTGCCCTCGCGACCAACCTTGGTCCTTTAACCTTTATACCATCACACTGGCCCTCATTTTGGATTCTATATCCAAATATGGATTCTATATCTAGATTGGATGCAGATAATGATTCACTCTGTAGAATATGCATGCATTATTTACTTTTTATGATAACATTTTATTTTTTTCTTTTATTGAAACTAGATTCTTTTCTCACATAATAATCCTAGTTATAATTTCTCCGTACTCTACTCCTCCAAGTTCTTCCATACCTCCCATCCCACTGGATCCACTCTCTTTCTGTCTCTCTTTAGAAAAGAATAGGATTCTAAGAAATGATAATAAAATATAATACATTATTACTTTTTACCGCAATATTTTGGGATGGATAATGTTATAGGTTAATGTTGGAGAGATAAATGTGACCATTAGTATTTTGGTTTAGAACTTTTAACCTCAAAAAGGAAAAAGATGCTACAGGTCAGGTTGTAGCTTTATTGCACTCACTGAAGCTATTCTTGGTGTCTTATTTGGGAGGATTTTTTTTTCTTTCTTTCTTTCTTTTTTTTTTTTTTTTTGACAGAGCCTCACTCTGGCTAGCCATGAAGTTGCAAGTGATATGCCCACTACAGTCTTCCAAATACTGAGACTGCAGACATGACCTGCCACATCCAGTTTCTGTTGTGAAGAAATTTTGATGTGTGTTTATAGTGTTTTTATCTGTATTGTTTAAATAAAACATTTCTAGTTTTATATTCCTTACCAAGACAAACCCTCTTCAAGTTTTTATTTCACAAAAGTTAAGATATTTCCAGAAAATTGGGTGAGGTCAGTAAGTATTTCTGGACACATGCTAAAGGCAATAATCAGGATTTCCCAAAAGATTGAAAAGTCAAACTTTTTATTAAGAAGTTACACCAAGTGTTTCGTATGAATTTTTCTAAGTTTCTCTACTGACTTCCACTTAGGAAGACTCTACTACATGGTTTTGACATCTCAATTATTTCTAAATTATTGATGGAATATGGTGGTCTCTTTAGGACTGGATCAGCTATTCTTAGAAAGAAAGAAATATCAACACCATTAGCTGAATTTAAAAGAAAACGCTCATGAATCTTTCAATTAAATTAGAACCACCTAGCCCTGGCATAGGCATAATGAAATACATCAGTAATCTCAGCACTGAGGCAGGAGGATTGTTGCAAGTCTGAGGCCAGCCTGGGGTACATAGTATCAGGCCAACCAGAGATAGCAAGACTTTCTCAAAGCAACAAGGTGAGAGTAATTTCTGTGCCTTGGGTACTTAAATATGACTTCAGAGAACTGGCTCCCAGGACTGAACTGCTCTCTAAGGAAATGTCAAAACTCTGCCCTAACCCAAAGGGAGAATCTCACTACCCCGTCATCTCCAAACGTCAGCAGTACCCTTAATTTTCCTGGATCTCCAGACAAGAGTTGGCCAGTTTCAGCCATCTCTGAATAAGCTGGCTCACAGGTTATGGGTGGGATTAATTCACGCCCCACTTTGTTACAGAGAATTTCTCTATCTCCACAGCAACCTACTCTTTCAGATCAAACACCTGTGCTCACTCTCCCTGTTCAAATTTCCACTTTCACTCTTTTTTAAGATGTGAAATCAGTCCACCCGGATTTTATCTCTCTTTCTTTACAAACAGGGTCTCACTGTGTAGTCCAATCTGGCCTCAGACTCACTTACAGCCCAAGCTTCTCTCAAACTCTCAGAAGTCTTCCTGCCTCAGCCTCCTGGGATTACGGTGATGTTACTGGCATGACCAGCTACCCCTCTTGATAGTTACAGGAAGTGTGTGATGGTTTTCAGTTGCATTTTCGTTTTCAGACATTCTCTTTCTGATTTGCTACTAAATGAAGAGATCGTTTCAATAACCCAAAATAAAAGTTAGTGTCAAGAACTACCATGCAGAAGAGATGAGAATCTTAGAATTGAGTCCTGGTGGTGATAGGAGATTTATCAGTCATATACTCTAAACTCGACTCCAATGAGTTAGAAAATGTGCACGCCAACACTCTGGAGCTGAAGTGCAATCAGAACCAACTGTCTGAAAAATACCAGAGCACATAGTTCTGGCCCCTCAATTACACGTGGCAGAACTTAGTCTCCAGAAATAGTTTGAAGCATATGCAAGGATATACACACAAGGTCACTCAGTGCAGCGCTGGAAACAGCAACCAAGAGGTTTTTCTATCACAAAAATGATTAATGTGATATAGTACAACATCCAAGGATGGGTACGCCTTCACCCTAAAAAGGAGGAAAATAACCCTTGCTTTAGAGAATGGGGTTCACAATATAGTCCCCTAAAATAATTCCAGTGTATGTGAGAAGGACCAAGAAAATGCACACGTCTGTCTACGTGGAAAGAGTGGCTGGAAGCTGCCAGGCTCCTTTTAATAGCCTCTAAGCGCAGGATTGAGAAACAGGGGCATCATGTCTTTTGCAGTTGTTTTTCACTCCTTTGGTTACCCCCTCAGTTCTGCAAAGGGAATTAAACTTCCTGGTGTTTTGGCTGACTTGGTATGTAACCCAGGAAGCAGTACCTCCTCCTACCAATTTCATAGGGTGGCCTTACCATTGTGCTACAAAAAAAGGAAGGATCCTACTTGGGGCTGATGCTGGCTTAGTAATAGCAATACAGGGGTGAGGAAGGGCAGGGGAGGCTCGAGTTCCCACAGCATGGGGACATTGGGCTTATTTCTGGGGCCGCTTAACTTGAAAAGAAGCCTCCAGACATGCAGAAGTGTCTGTGCCAGGTGCACTTTGTGCAGAGAAAGATATAGAAAGAGATGAATGGCTACTTGGTTTTTTTTTTTTTTTGAAGGCCCCAGAAAGAACACCCCCACAGAAAAAGTGGGGTGGCCACAACTTCTTCATCTTTGAAGTCAGTATGCTATTGGTTTCCTGAATACTTTTGAGGACAATTTCTCCAGTCCTTAGGAAATCTCAATTTCACCCCATGAGTATAACCCATATTCATGCCTAACTGCACAAACTGAAGGTAGAGATGGAAGAGATTTCCCAGACTCTCATTGCCTACTGCAATGAACCTGTTCTCAGTTCTTGATGAGTGAAGCTGTTTATTCTCTATGTCTGTCTTTCTTGTTCAGGGCTCCATGTGATCCCATCTCAGTGATGGTAAGCCATCACTACATTATACACCCCATGCTACCGTGGCTGTGACAGAGTGAGTCTCAAGATGTATGTTTGGAATGTAAAGTAAAGTCCTATGTCCCTCCTACTATATATGACTAACAAGATGAGGGCCAAGGGGCAAATTGGAACCTCAAAAGAATTCTGACTTAGGATTGAGTCAACACCAAGAAATACAAATTCAAGAGCTGAAGACCCAGGTCCTCAAAGAAACCGGTTCAACAAAGGACTCAAGTCCCCAGAGCCATGCATTTTACGTAGCCTTCAGATAACTAAATGGAATTCAGTAATACTGACTGAGTACTTACTTAGGGGACAGACATTGAAATGCACTAGTGCATTCAATAGACAAGAACCCTTGTCTTTATGGAGAAGGACACATGCTAAAGGCAATAAACAGGGTGAATTGTACAGAAGCAACTGGACGAATTATACAGAAGCAACTTGGAGGATGATGGCTAATTTGAGAGGAAAAGGAACAGCAAAGAATGGTTAGGAAGATGGAGAGGAGAAGGAGCTAGAGAGGAGGCCCTCCTTTATTTCAGCCAGGATGAGTCAGGGATGTCTCTGCTACTTGTAATGTATTAAGGGTTAATAGACCTAAACCACCTGAGGACATTTGCAATATTTGTGCGTTGCTTCCAACACATATTCGGAGGCAGAAATTTTAATAGAGTTTTTAAAAAGTAATAAAATGAATACTGATTAGACTTATGTGAGGTTTAGGTGGGAGGGAGTTTTTGAGTTCGAGTTGAAAGTTGAACTAAATAATTGTAAAACATGCCTTAGATCTCACTTATGAAATTCCTGCACCTGTGAATTCCTGCACACACACACATACATACATACATACATACATACATACATACATACATACATATATTTACACACACATCTAAATAAAATGAACACATTTTAAGAATTCAAAATACATTCTTATTTTGGGAGGGGTGTGGTAATATTCTTAAAATGCACCCATTTAAGACCAGACATGGTTTTACATACCTGTAAACCCAGGGCTAGGGAGCTAGAGTCACCAGGATTAAGCTCACAGAAATTTTGAGACCAGCCTGGGTTACATAAAACACTATTTCACAAAACAAAACAGCCCAAGCATGGTGGCATACACTGTTAATTCCAGTACTTAGGAGGCAGGGGCATTATAGAACTGGTCTATAATGGCCAGTTCTAGGCTAGCCAGTATTACAGCTTGAGACCCTATCTCAAAACAAAAAGAAGACCAGAAACAAAATATACAACAACAACACAAAAACCCTCACAACATGAAGCTTCCATTTAAATACAGTTGCACTTGGACAGAAAGTATGATTTTTTTCCTTTTAATAAAGTAAGAAGACTTTTATACTCTCATTGTTTGTACCTTAAAATATAAAAACAACCATTTATTTTTTTTCTCAAAATTTATTTATGGAAAATATACCCAAGGTATACTGACAATGTCTTCTAAGACAAGTTCTGTAATCCCAAGTTTTCCAGAGACCAACTTGCAAGACCTATGAGATCCCACAACTGAGTCAAAAGCCAGCAAGCCACAAAGAGAAGAGAGGATCACCCAGCAAGTGTCTCCTCTTACCCACCTTGCTGAGTATGTGGCTAGTGGCTTCCTATAATGGAACATTCTGTTGACTCTTGTCTTAGTTAAGATTGGCATTCCCCCCTTTGAACAACTGTATCATGTTGTTAAAAATAAAAAAGCATCACCATAGAAACTCAAGTCTCTGACACACCAGGAAAGATTAGAGATAGCCTATCTTTTGCCACAGAATTTATTTTTCAGTGGTTGTGTGTGGACAGGTTTTTATGAAGAGTCCAGTATCAGACAAATGAAATCTATACCTTGATAAGCCCAGAACAAGTCTTTATAGTCAAGGTTGACCAGTAGGCTAGGTTGCCATTGCCCTTCACTACACTTCTATCACATTCAGATCTTAGATTTTCCTAAGATGCCACCACATCCTCCCTCAGTGAGGCTTAATTTTTGCCAAATGGGGAACTTGGAGTAGAGACAAGGGAAATGAGTGGGAAAATAAATAAAGTACCCTGCCTTTTCATGTCTCTACCTAAGAAGGACCATAAAATAACAGTGTTTTGAGGGATAGAAGGTGAGTCAGGCTTTCACTGTGTAGTTCAAGCTGGCCTCAAACTTTTAATCCTCAGTTTCCTAACATGAGCCTACAAACACGAGCCACTGAGCCTAGTTAAAGACTGACATTTATTTTCCTTTCTGGTCTTTGGAGACAGGGTCTTGCTACCCAATTCTGGTTGTCCTGGAACTCCACACAGACAAGATCCTGATCCTCTGTCTCAGTCCCCTGCATGCTAGCACTACAGGCGTGAGACACCAAACCCTGCTAAATAGTGACTTTTAATATAGGAAAGACAGACCTCTCAAATCATTGAGAAAGAAAAAGCTATTCCAGAAGTTATATTCATACAATCTTTGGCAAAAGGTAATCCTTGCCTCCTGACAATAACAAATTAAACTCTCAGTGGCTGAGACCCAAGTACAACTGTTCATAAATGTACTCACGAAATATGTACAAGCACAGCCAGGAACTCAAAGCATGTAAGTGTGAGGAAGAAGCACCTGAGCATTCCCTTCATCATGCAGGGTGAAGATTACTGTAAATTTAAGAGGCATACTGCCATGGGCCTGACCACATAAAAACACCATGCTTCTGAACGTTAGAAAGACCCTATAATTAAAATACAAACATCTAAGTGGGGAGATCTGTAAAACACATAATGCATAAAATTCTGTTTAAAATATAAACAGCTTATAAAGATTTATTGAAGGCCAGGTATGGTAGTACTTAATGAGACTGGATGTCCAAAAAGAGAGAAGAAAAGAAGAAAGAACATGACAAAGAACAAATGGAATAAAAGGTACCAAACAATTCACAGGAGAGGAACCATAAATGGAATGTGAGTGATGACTGTCTCTCTCATAAGGCAAAGTTGAGCAGTAAGGAATTTGCCTTTCTCCCAAGTTAACAAACTTAGTATCTTTTTCTAACAGTGCTGATAGGCTTGGAAGTGAACAGGCAACCTCATGCCCAACTGGTCTGAACACAAAACTTTCTGGAAAGCAATATGTTTCTCAAGAGTAACCCAAGATGTTTACAGTCTTTGACCTAGTAATTCTACTGCCAAGAACTGAATGTCAGAATTTTTAAATTCCAAAATCAGAACAATTATTCATGTGTAAAACAAACTTATTTCAGCAATGCTTATATTTATGAAGAAAAAAGAAAGGAAAGGGAAAAAAGGAAGTGCCCTACATGTGTATGACTTACTTCAATATTTTCTGAGTCTACTATGTATGCACACCAGGGTAGAAGAGAAGTCTAACCCAAGCAGACTTGGTCCTAACACTTTCAGAGCCTAAGTCTGCAGGAGATAAGCATTGGACCAATTAGTGATGTTTTGACTTTTGCTATAGCCCAACACAGTCAAGAAGACATTTGTACTAAGCAGGAAGAACATTGTCCAGGGCAACTAGAGTGGAAGATACATGCTTTAAAATCTGCATGTATCTTATGTTGTCACCACTGGGTTTTTTTTTTTGTTTTGTTTTGTTTTGTTTTGTTTTCATGCCTTAGGAATGGGGGCGTTCATCTCGGTTTACTTTCTGTTTTAGAGTTTTGAGTCATGTGGAAAAGCAGCCAAATAAATTAAGGCTATCAAGTATACCAACAACCTAACTGCCAGAGTCCTTTTCACATACAGATAAAAGAGCAACAACAAGTTGGACTGATATCTGGTTAAAAGTGGCAGCAGAGATATATGGATGGCTGTCTACAGGTTTAGAAACAGGAAGCAGCACCTGCTGTACTTGCCAAAGGGCATATAAACCCAGAAAGGGGTAATGCAGAAACTGAAGATCAGAGTCAAGCAAGACAGTTTGCGGTGGCAAGCAGTGACGAGTTTGCGTGTATGTGAAGGCGAGCCGTGCTCCGAACCCTCGCAAACGCAGTGCTGTCTTCCCCCACCCAAAACAATGTGACTGTCCAAGGGGGCACCGTGTTATTAACTGTGCAAGTGTGTCTGTCACTATTAACGTATCAAACAGAGGTCTTGATGCTATCATCACTGCTGATGGGCTGATTAAAGCTCACCCGCAGGAAAAGCCTGCCACAGCGCACCGAACAACAGCCGCACCTGACGCAGAGAAGAGAATTTTGTGGCGCCCCCAGGAGGAGTGATGCAAGCCAACACACCCGCGTCACCCTCCTGAGTCTCTATGGCAACAGAGTCGCTTGCCGAGATGATGACCATCCTCTGGAAGAGAAACGTCTTGTGACGGGCGGGCGGGCGGGGTTTTGGAAGGGAGCACGTCAGCAGCAACGCCTCAGCAACAGCTGTTTGTTATTGAAGCGGACACAGAGACAGAGAAGGCTCGGCTGCCAGAGGACACAGTACAGAAGATGGCTTGCAAGAAGGAGTAGGGTAGATGTGAACACCTAGAACCCTTGGGTGGAGGAGGCAGACGAAGTATATGCTGACATCGAGCATCTATGTATAGCTTATTGACTGGATGAAAAGAAAACCTGTCCTCTGAACACCTGATTATCTTGCAGACAGAATTTCAAATCTCTTGTCTTTAGATTTGTCACAGATAGAACAAACTGAGGAAAAAACTGGAGAAAAACTGAGTAAGAATGGAAGGTATCTCATTGTACTGAAAATCTTCCCTGAAGGTCTGATCGCTCCTGCCAGGCTGGCTAAAATAGCTTTATTTTGACCAATCTTGGATCCCATTTGGGGTTCTGTTAGATAGTGGGCTTGCTGGGGTTTCTAGTGCCTCCTATGATAGCTCCTGAGGGCAGGATTACACTTCCTTTCTCATTGTTGTACCCTTGGTGCCTGGAATAGAACACAAGTTTGATCAATATTTACCAGTTGTAACGGCAATAGTTGTGGTAAATGGGTAGGATGAGACAGTCTATCAGTCAGACGGACAGAGGCAATAACGGCAGTGCCCAGACAAGCCAGGCTGGCCGAAGTTAAGGTTTCTGGCTTTCAATCCTAAAGATACAGGGGAGCCGTGTGTGTTTGGTGTGTGAGTGGGTGGGTGGGGGGTGTAGAATCTCTCCCTGGAGTCAAGCAACCCATCTTAAAAGCCTGACTCCTCTCTGAGGTTTGTGACATTGAGTCTTCTCTGTGTCACCTTCCCTTCGTCTCTGCGAGGATGTGTGGATTCGTTAGAGTGACCTAAATATACTCAGGGAGTTATTTACAGTTCAGTTGTCTATTCTGAACTTCTACTCCTTTTAGGAAGAGTCTGGATTATGAGATTCATATTTTGAGTTTGCAGCTTTAGCTCCTAAGAATCCAGCCTTAGACAGCGGAGCTTATATCTCAAGCTCTTCCTTACAGTTCTCATTGGGACCAGGGCTACACCCCGGAAGTGCTTGTAACCCCACAATGATATCCAACAAATGTGTCATTAAGTCACTTTAAAAGGAAAGACAAATAATCCAAACCAATTCACTGTAACTATAAAAGAGTCATGTAGTGTGTGCCCTTGTAGTACTTCTCCCTGGACATTTGTGTTTGTTACTCATGATCTTAAATAGTTGTAGGTATCCTAGCAGTGACCAGAAATGGCAATGCTTAATAGGTTGAGGGAACCTAAATCCAAGTTGGGGGAATAATGAGAATGCTGGCCAACTAATTCACATATATTTCCAGGAAGTTGTTGAGTTTTCCTACCCACTTCCTCATCTCCTATAAGAACACTGTACTGTATGTATACACTCAAACTTCCATGGATATCTGGAGCATTGAAGAGCTGTTCAGATATAGTCATCCATAACTAAAAACCAGTAAATCAATATTATTCAGGAAAACAAACAAACATACAAAAATCACCTGACTCTTATTTAGAGCACTTTAAGTGGATTTTCTTGGAACTGAAAAAAAACATAAGAAAAAAGAAAATAAAACATAAGATGAATGATAGTTGTAATTTACAGATAGATGTATTCAAATGGTTAAAATTTTCTATTAGGCCTGTTAAGTCATTGCAGTGGTGTCTTTCTTAACCAGAGATGTATTCCCATTGAATGACTACTTTATATAATAAACCCAGATGAATTAGCTATCTTGTCTTTATATATGTATATATATGCACATATACACACACATGTATATATATATATATATATATATATATTATGTACATTCCTCTTGTTTGACATCTGTTGCTGTGATAAACACTGTGACCAAAAGCAACTTGAGGGTCATCTACTCTCTTACTCCATGGGTACTGGGCAATTTGATCTGGCCAATTTCTCAGTTGAGGGTCCCTCTTCCCCAGTGACTCTAAGATATTATCAATCTGGCATTAAGACTAAACAATACATACGCAGTGTATTTATATATTTTTAGTAAATTACTTATAATTTATTACAAAGTCACATAATTACAAAAACAAAAAGTTAAATGCCATATAATTCTTTGTCCTTATAAGGTTTTCTTCATACTAAAAATATTTTCTTTTCAATGTATGTATGTATATATATATATATATATATATATACACACACACACACATATTCCTAAATATATAAATACAACCTGTTCAATCTGTTTAATCTCACTTGTATGTATATGTTTTCAGGGCTAACCATTTGGTGCTGCACAACCAGTTGGTGTGCTCTTCTGTAGGGAAGATTATTTCTCCCACTTTCAGCATTCCTTGCCTGCCTGTAGCTCCTCGTGTAGTGGTGAGGCCTCATGGTCTTTCCCCTTCCACTTTAGTATGTCTATTGTTGTTGTCTTGTTAAGCTCGTGTTTAGGTATCCATGGGGGTGAAACTTCATGGGCATAATGTAACCTCTTACATTGCTAGGAGACACAATCTCACAGAAAACTCTCTTATCTTATGGCTCTTGCTATCTTTCCTCCCCCTCTTCACAACTGATATATGATAGTTTGGGAATTATTAGTCATGTATGTTGTAGACCATCCATCCCTTTAGATTGCTTGTGGTTTCTCCCATTCATTTAAGTGAGGATAAAATGCCCTTTCACGTCAGTCACATCAAGGCTGTATGCTATCCCACCACTGCTGGGATGCTCTTTTCAATGTGTGTAATGAATTCCTTTTGCCTACAGCAGTTTCTGAAAGTGCGATCCAGATAAGCAGTGTCAGTATCACCTGAGACTAGTTAAAATAGCCTTATCATAGGCCTAAGTCAGAAGCTCTGGGGTGGACCGCAGAAAGCTGAACATGAACAAGTCTTCCAGATGAGTCTGAGCAGCTCAGGTTTGAAGGCCACTGTGTGCTGTGTCCATAATTGTCCGAGGCATTCAACTTCAATGTATTACCAACAAGTAAAAACAATAAACACCTGTACTGGGGTGGCCTGAGGAAGCTGAGCAGAGTCAGACAGTTTGAAACCCTAGGATGAAGCAGGGAAATGGTTTTTTTTCTAAGGAAAGAGAACTTCAAGGTAAGAGAGTAGGCTAGAAGTATCCTCTGACCCATTAAAGAGAGGCCCACAGGAAGAAACTTGAGACTCCATTCTAAAGAATGATGCAGAAGAAGAACTTTGGTAACCCACCAAGATGTGGAAGAATTCCTGAAAAAATGAGAAGAAAAAGACAGGTACCAAGGCAATGAGAAGACGCTCCCACCACAGAGCTCTCCCGGCTAAGGAGAAGGAAAGAAACTGTTATGTAGGGACACTGCACTCCAGAGGAGTGGGATGGAAGGGATAGGGGTTAGAGGGTGGGAGGGAGGGACTGGGAGGAGTGGAAAGAGGACACTGCAATGGAGATGTAACCTGAAATAATAAATAAATATTAAAAAAAGAGAAGTCACTGCCAAAGGCAATTTTGTTTTTTAAAGATTAATTTATTATGTAGACAGTGTTCTGCACATGCCTACAGGCCAGAATGTGGCACCAGATCTGATTATAGATGGTTGTGAGCCACCATGTGGTTGTTGGAAATTGAACTCAGGACCTTTGGAAGAGCAGCCAGTGCTCTTAACCTCTGAGCCATCGCTCCAGCCCACCAAAGGCAATTTATCTTCATCTTCCTGATGTTTCTGAAGACTGGGCCCTCAAGAGTAGGCTGGACAATAAGAGCACCAGATAAAACTGGAAGGGTTATCCAAACCAACAGATCAGGACACAAAAATAAAATCTGAAGACAACAAAACATAATAAGAGTTAACAAACATCTTTCAATAATCTTAAATGTAACAGCCTCAACTCACCAATAAGGAAATGCTTTATTGGACTAATTGGATCAATAAACTCTGTTCAACTGCCATTTGGCTCTGAGAAACACACCTCACTGATAAAGACACCACAGACTGAGACTCGGAGAGTGTAAGACAATCTGTCAAGCCAATACATGCCAATATCAAGCTGGCATTGCTATTCTGATATCTGTCAAAGTAGACTTCGAACCATAGTCAATGAGAAGAAAAAGGTGATTCTATATTGTTAATAATAAGTGGAATAATTCATCAAGAAGTCACACCAATTTTATATATACATCAAAAGTCATGGTGGGCAGTGGTGGCACATGTCTTTAATCCCAGCACTCAGTTCGCAGAGGCAGGTGGATCTCTGAACTCAAGGCCAACTTGGTCTAAGAATGAGTTCCAGGACAGCCAGGACTAAACAGAGAAACCTGTCTTGAAAAAGCAAAACAAAACAAAACAAAAAACAAAAAGAAAGAAAAGAAAAAAAGAGTCAGAACTCCCAGTTCATACATTAAGCACAAATGGACATGAATGGCCGTGGAAGTTCTGACATAATAGTAGTAATTCATATACCCAATGCTCATCTCTAAAATATGCCATTCAAACGAAAAACCAACAGTGCCAGAGTTCAACTGTACTATTGATTAAACGGGTTCGACATATCTACAGGATATTCCATTTCACAGATATGGAACACTCATTTTTCTCAACAGACAACATGATCCAATATTTCAAAGACCCTAAAGACTCCAAGAAAAATGAATGCAGATGGCTAGTAAATGTTTTAAAAAGTGCTTAAAATCCTCAGTCATCTGGGAAATGCAAATTAAAACTTCTTTGGGATTTCACCTCACCCCAGTTAGGATAACTGTCATCAAGACAACAAATGACAACAAATATTGGCAAGAACACAGGGAAAGAGGAACCTGTATTCTGTACTGGTGGATTATAACTAGTATAGTTACTACGAAAATCAGTGTGGAGGTTTCTCAAAAAGCTGAAAATAGAACTATCACATGACCCAGTTATACTACTCTTGGGTATTCTTGAAGAATTCTATGTCCACATACCACAGAGATATTTCACAACTGTGTTTATTGCTTCACTGTCCAATTACCCAGGCAATGGAAACAACCTAGTTGTCCATCAAGAGATTAATGGGTAAAGAAAATGTGATATATATATATATATACATATATATATATATACATTATACATACATACATACATACATACATACATACATACATACATACATACATATCTTCTGCTGGAATACATTCTCAGTCAAACCAAAGTGAAATCTCTGTGAATCCAGGGTCCATCTCCCCTTAGGTTCTGTCATGTATTTTGATTGCCACAGAAGAAAAGTACTAATACACTAATACACAGGGCCCTGTTAACATCTGTCCAGGCCCTGGGCAGGAATAGCCACCTTTTTACCTATGCCTGCAGTGGCGTTGCTCTCAGCTTTCTTCCCATCCCATCTGCTCTTTAGAGAAGTTCCTTGGTCTACATTCAACAAGCTGTTGTGATAGGTTGAAGGCAAAACCATGTGGTGGAGGTTCCGATTTCTTTGGAGGCCCAGTTGTGTTGAATGAACGTGTTTTTGTTTTGTTCCCAAATATGGGATGTGGAGGTGCACAAATACACCACTGAAAAACAGACTTGTGAAAGAGGCATACAAAACATCCTGATAAGGTGCTAGAGAGGTGGCTCAGTGGTTAAGAGCACTAGTTGTTCTTCCAAAGGACCCAGGTTCAAATCCCAGCACCCACATGATAGTTCACGACTGTCTGTAAAGGCCAGGTGTGGTAGCACATGCCTTTAATCCCACCTCTTGGGAGGCAGAGGCAGGCAGATCTCTGTACGTTCAAGACCAGCCTGGTCTACATAGTGAGCTCCAGGATAGCCAGGTTTTCCAGACAGAGAAACCCTGTCTCAAAAAACTGAAAGAAAGAAAGAAAGAAAGAGAGAGAGAGAGAGAAAGAAAGAAAGAAAGAAAGATTCCTATAAAAGATTGAGTGATGTTTTCCCAGCCAGAAAACTGTCACATGTGGGGAGCATAGTTACATCCTTCGATGGACAGACTCCTTGGAGAGCTCATGATCTTGGTCAACAGGAAGTTCCTTATGAGGAGAGCATGAAGTTGGCCAATTTGAAGGATACCTTCCTTGTGGAGGTATAAAGAGGAGGCCCCAGAAATGCAGAGGGTCTTCTTGCTAGGCATTGCTTCTTATGGACGCTTTACTGGGAAGGACTGTGCCAAAGCTTGCTTATGCCAAGACTTACTGAAGATCAAGGTCTGGGTCGGGCTGAGCCCAGGTTTGTCCCATTTGGGGCTGTGAAAATTGCTGCTTCTTCGGTTGTCCTTGTTGGTGCTCCTGGTTGGCTGTGTTCTCGTCCTTGTTGGTG
>CAJQZJ010032789.1:4621102-4635477 GCA_907164525.1 Lophiomys imhausi
ACTTAGCCAGTTTGTCTCTGCCTCATCTGGTCAGCGAGGACTTAGTGGCCGATTTGTAAAGTGATTGTGAGAGTTAACGAAGGTGCTGCATGTGAAGTAGCTAGACCCACCACCAAGCACTCGGTGAATTCTGTCAGCTCATAGTTGTCCTTAGGACGTCCATGCTGATCTTGTCCTTATATCTTTCCAATCCTTCTCCCAAGGGTTTCCTTGCTCACGCTGACAAGACGTCTCCATAAAGGTGCTTCACAGATCTCACTCATGGTCACAGACTGTTTCACTCCCAGTTCCTAAGACACTTTCCCCAAAATTTTATAGCTGTTTATAACCTTAGTCTGTTGGTCCACGAATTATCACACAAGTCACCTGCGGGTTGGTTGGTTCTGAAGTTCACTCATGTTCAGAGGGACTCTTGTCCTCTGGTACTGTTTTAAACACTGATGCTAACATTTCAATTATTATATTATAATTCATTTCTTCCATATAGCACAAAAGTTTTATGTAGACTGGTTACATTCTTTGTTTTCTTATCAAAAACCCTGTGGGTAGGTGCTTTCTAGTTTCATTTTGCACATGAGGAAACTGAGGCATTAAGAAATGTAAAGTGTTACATATTACCATACTGGAGCAGTCATAGCTGTCACAGAGGCAAATCAGGCTCCATGAGTGTCATTTGTTCATCTTGGCCATCTGTCTGCCACCTGTCACTGTTGGTGGTGATGGGTTCCCGTATTCTCTGAAAAACTCATCAGCCTTTGATATCCAAGCCCCTGAACATTCTACACTGGGGGATGAAGAAACTCATAAGCTGATAAGGTTTTCATACTTTTATTTTCTATTGTTTTGCAGTGGTAAGGGTCCAGCTCATAGCCTCACACATGTCAGGGAAGAAGAGTTAACATGGAGGTACACACAGCCCCAGCTCACACCTGCCAGGTGAGAGTTAACATCAAACTACATACACAGGCTGAGTTTTTTTTTTCCACCCTTAAATTACTAAGACAAAAAGGAAAATAAAACTTTGTAACACATAAAGATTACAAGAAATCCAGTTATAGTGTCCACAAAGGAGGTTTAACTGGCATATCCCACCCTTGTTTGTGCCCATGTGGTCTCTTGAAGTCTGAGTGCTAATGCAGCAGAGTAGAAATGATAAAACAGGGACTGTAAGGCCCACAGGTCTGAGAACACTTACTATCTAGCCAAACTGTCTGTAGACTCTTGCTACTCAATGTGTGCATTAGGGATCAACAGCATTAGCCTCACCTAGGAGCTCCTAAGTGATCTAAAGTATCAGCTCTTAGACTGGAACCTGAACGAGAGCCCACACTTTAACAGGCTGCCCATCTGCATGCTAAAGCTTGCATGCACGTGTGGAGAGAACCATCTCAAGGAGGTCTGGAGAAGGATGGTGGAGTCTGGTACTCCTGATAATTCCTATCCATGGAGCCTTAGACAACTTGATCTTTAGGTGACATGGATCCAATTAACATCTTCCTTTTAGAGACTACTTGAAGGAACAGAGCTGTAGGTGTACTAGACTTGACAATGTCAGTCACACAGTTGTATTAAAAACATTCCATGTGCACTGGGCCCATGTGAGCACATGGCATCCTTCATTAGAGTCTCATTTAGGTTCCATGAAAGCTAGGGAATGTAACAAAGCATTTTCAGAGTGATTGATCAAAAATCAAGACCCAGCAATAACAGACAGTTGTTAAAGAATGAATAAGGAACTGTCCCCTTGTTTATTCTTAACCCTTTAATTTCCCCTACTTGAGTTAATTGCAGATCCAGCCTCACCCCAGGCTTGGCAATATCTGTGTCCTTAGTCACCCCTCAGGTGACTCAGCATCAAATCATCACCTCTTAAAGAGCTACTGTCACCACCTGCCCTGTGTTCAGAAACTGTGTGACAATCTTACACCTTATATACTCAACAAACACTCAACTGAGTGTGTCATGGGGGCTGAACAGAGGGCCCCTTTGAAAACATTCCAGCAAGGAGCCAGAGAGCTATATGGTTCTTAGGAACAAGCCTTCCCTTTGTACTCAAGTGAGTCAGTTCTTTTACCCAAGTATCTACCTTGCTGACACACTAGATGGTCCACCTTGTCTGAGAGGAAGCCCTATGTATGTTTCTTTTAGAAGAAATGCCCTCTGACACTCAGCTTAGACCCCATCTTTCCTCCAATTCTGGAACTCTGGGTGACCACATACTCCCACTCCCAGACTCTGGGCCTTTCCCTCTGTTGAAACACCAACAAGACACTGACCTTCAAATGCCTGACCCACTCTTCCCAGTGTTAGCTTCCAGCCCCAGCTCCTCTGTGACAAGGCACCACTTCCTACTGTGTAGTGACTAACCCTCATTCTTTCCTCACCAGTAAGCAAGCTTGTGTGGGTAGCACAATGGATGGAAACTGGGGAAGGGATTCTGTCTTTGTTCATTTGTGGTGTAGGGGTATCTTTGTTCTGTGGGACATGCAGAGATGCCTGGAGAATGCTGTTCCCTTGGCAAATCAGTTTTCCTTGATTCATGAGCTTTACATGCCTCTTCCCTTTGGGAATAAGTTGTTTTTCTGGACTGTTTTTGTTGTTGTTGTTTGGTTGGTTTTTGTTTTGTTTTTTGCCAGTGTGTTATTTGGGCTGGATAGGTCATCTGGTAAAAGCTAAATATATGCCAGGGTCACAAGTTTTTCACCAAATAAAGGTGCCTAAGTATGAATGCACACAGGAGTTAGGGTATCGCTGAGTGGCATTTTCTGATGCTGTGGAAATATTCAGCTTGACCCTTTAAAGCAAATGTATCTGAAAAGACAAATTTCCCAGGGCTTTTTCAAACCAGGAACTGTGTGGTCCTCAGCAAGGTGTGGTTTTATTGACAGAAAGAATGCACACACTCAAGTGTGACATAATATGTCTGCAGGAGATGAAGAAGTGTGCTCTGAGTCAGGTAACACTACAGTTTATTTTACATTTGATTTTATTCTTTTAATTTTTAAGTATATTTGCATGTTCAGCTGGTGCTCATGTGTAGGTACCAGGCCGTAGCATGGAGGTCAAGGGACAAATTTATGGAGTTGGTTTTCTCCTTCCACCTTTGCATGGGTTCCTGGGACTGAAATAAAGCTGTCAAGCTTATGTGGCAAACACCTTTACCCATGAAGTCACCTTGCTGGCCATTGGTTTTAGTTTCTTCTGGATATGCTAACTTAAATACTGGTTAGTAGCGCACAAACTTTAGAGACAACTGAATCTCCACAATCAGGTTAGATCTGTGACCTACACTGTCAGCTATTTTCACTGTGAAATGGGATCATTTGCACCTACTTCAGAAGACTAAATATGAGAAAGTGAACTGTGGAGCTCAGTACTAAACACACTGTGTGCATAAGGTGCATGAAATGCACGGCTATGGTGCACAGAGCTGAGATGGCCATCCGAACGTGCTGTATGACTAACCCCGACTCCCACACAGAGACTTCCTCCTGGGAGTGACATCTCCACTGTGCTAACAGGACAGCCATATTTAACTCAAGTCAACAGGCATGTCCACAGATACCCTTCCATAAACTTATACCAAAGATGTGGAGGATATAATTGAGTGTGGCACAAGGAAAAAGGAGTCTCTGCTTCACTCATAAAGCCAATTATGAGTCACAGGCATGGAAATTTGAGATTATTGAAAGACTGATTTATCTTACTTGATTAGTCACACATATTCCGGAATATGGCAAGAAGTGCACATTTGTCATACATTGTATACCTGACTGTATGTTACATGTTATATTAAGACATTGCATATTATCTTGATTTAAGCTTTGTAAGAACTCCTTAAGGAAGTGTCTTAGTCAGGGTGACTGCTGCTGGGATAAACACCACGACCAAAAGAAACTTGGGGGGAAAAGGTTTATTTTCCTTGCACCTCTGTAGTACAGAACATAATAGACGGAAATCAGGGCAGGAACTAGAAGCAGGAACCTGGAAGCAAGGAATTGAAGCAGAGACCACAGAGGAATGCTGCTTACTGGCTTGCTTTCCATAGCTTGTTCAGCCTGATTTATTTTATACAACAAAGGTTGCCCAGGGGTAACCCCATCCCCAGTGTGCGGCCCCACCCACATCCATCATTCATCAAGAAAATGCCCTACAGACTTGCCTGTAGGGCAATCTGATGGAGACACTTTCTCAGTTGAAGTTCCTCTTCTCTGATAAGTTTAGCTTGGATCAAGTTGACGAAAAAACAGCCAACCAACCAAACAAACAAAAATACCAAACAGGACAAGTATCATTATCCTCTATATATTATCTGCATTGTATAGAAAGCTTGAAGTACTACAGAGCCACAAAAGTAGTTAAATAGAAAGATATACCTTATTCTTCAATAAATAGATTCATAACATAAATAAGTATAGCCCTCCTAATTTAATCATATATTTGTATACTCCATCAAAAACAAACTAATTGATTTTTTTTTATGGAAGAGGAACTAAATAAGTAGATCCTAAAGTTCATGTGAAAATAAATAAAAAAAAAACCCAAACAATAATAGCCAGGAAATATTTAGATAGAAAACTAAACTACAGGCTGGAGCGATGACCCAGCTAAAGTGTCTGCTGCTCAGCATCAAGACCAGAGTTCAGATCCCCAGAACCCACGCAGATGCTGGGCGTCAGTCTACCTGCAATTCCATCCTCAGTAACAGAGACAAGGGGGCCCAGAGCAAGCTGGCCTGCCAGACTGTCGGGATCAGTGAGCTCTGAGCTCATCTGAAAGGCAAGGTGCACAAACTATAAGGAAGGCTCCCATCACCAATCTCAGGCCTCCAAACACATGCACCTATGTGCACAGGCACCTACACACACGCACACACACACGCACACACAGAAGAAGAAAACTAAAAGCAATATTCCTTTGGGTGTTGTGACATGCCATACCATTCTGATTACAAAAACAACTTATTTGCATAGGGTCAGTGAAAATATTAGTAGAACAGACCAGGAAATCCAGCAGTGAATTCAAATGCATAGACAAATTTAGTACACAATGAACTTGGCTGGAGTTTGATACAGTTATCAATATATGTTATATATTGATATATAACTGGTAGCCACTGGATAAATAAAGCTAGACTTCTCCCTCACAGACTAAAAGACAATAAAGTACAATAGGGGCCGAATATTTAAATGTGAAAGCCCTCATGAAGTGTCATGAAGAAAATTGTAGGACACACTTTCTGAATATGTACAAACCTAGAAGCCACAGAACATTTTAAAAAGCTCTGCTTGGAAAGCTACCCCATATGCAAAGGTCAAAGACTAAATTTACATATTCTATAAATATGCTTGTATATTTGCGGTGTCTAACTCAGAATGAGAACTAATTTCCCTATACAAAATGGTCTATACACTTTAACAAAAGAGACCAATTCATAAGAGAGAATATACAAAGGCCTGTGGTTAGAGCAAAAAAAGATAAAAAAAAATGACTCTTCAAACATAAAAGTATATTGAACCTCACTTATGACCCTGAAGATTTCCTTTTCACTTCTAGAAACAACTCTCAGGCACTATTGGTCAAAAAGCAGCAACCACAATAGGCAATAAGTGAGCAACATCTACCATTTTTCTTCCTTCCACACACAAAAGGTTTTTGGCCCTGCAGTTCTGTATATAACAATGGGTCTTACAGAGACATTCATATATGTGAAACCACCAACTCACGATGAAGAGCTGACTCCCAGAGCAAAAGACTGGAAGTAGTAGCAGCCATTAGAAAGACAATGAGGCAGATTTCACGTGCTGATATACACAGATCCAAACCATGATTAAGAAAAACAAACAAACAAACACAAAACACCAACAGCAAAATTAGGTAAACCATGAAAAGAAGTTTCTAGAAGCTGAATGACTTGCCTTGCCTCACAGGACCTTGCATTTCACGAGGACAGTTAGCACTAGAACTGCACTTTGTCTGAGCTCAAGGCCTCGTTGTAAGAGACACTGGGCCCTGTAACTGTGCTGACGCAGAAGTCAAGCTGTTGGTAAATGGTGAAGGGCAGCGAATGTCATAGCTTTGTGAACCTGGGTCACTTGTTTCCTTGGGTGGCTGCTCAAGGAGAGGGAAACAGTGTGGAGTAAAAGAACCAGCTTCAAGATACTGATCCGTTACAACTTGATAATGAACAATTTAATTATTCTTATTACATTTATTATTTATTTATTCATTTGAGTGTGAGTGTGTGTGTGTCAGTGTGAGTGTGTGTGTGAGTGTGTGTGTCAATGTGTGTGTGTCAGTGTGTGTGAGTCAGTGTGTGTGAGTGTGTGTGTGTCAGTGTGAGTGTGTGTGTGTGTCCACATGTGAACACTCACACCATGGAAAGCATGTGATGGTGAGAGGACCAATTGATCCACAGTGGGTCGGTCCCCTGGACAGAACTCAGGTCGTCAGCCTTGGTGGCAGGTGCCTATGCTTGCTTAGCTCTCTTGCTGGTCCTGATAAGCAATTCAGTAACACTTTCCCTGTTCCCTGCTGTCAGAGAGATCTAGGACAAGAGGGATAGGTATGGTTTCTCTATTTCCCCTTAGGGTCACTTGAACTGGTTTCCAGTTGAGAAATGTAGTATTGAATAGCATAAAAATTTGTTCTCTAGGCCTTCCACTCCTTGGAAAGCATTTTGTATTTATGGCAAAACCTTTTCCATTTCAAAGAAAAAAGCACTCAGCATGCTGGAGCATTATCAGTCCTGGAAGTAAGTGTTCGTGGCAACATCACAGTTCCATTCACAGAAGGAAATGAATTCAGGGTTCTTATCTAATTAAAACAGCTTGGGGGAAGAAAATGGGCAAAGGGTAATTACAGGACCTAACTTGGCATTTGGCCTGGAAAAGCCAGATTAGTATTTCTTTTATGGTAAAAAAATAAAAAATAAAAAATAAAAAAAAGCAAAACAAAAAACAAAAGAAACAAAACAAAACAAAACAAAAAACCCTGCCAGGAAACCTCAAATTACAGTAGTTGCTTTAGAGTTGTAGGAAAAATTTCACCCCTGAATCCCATGTAGTTGGCACACATGAATTTTGTGGCCCTTGGCGTGTGACCTACAAAAGCAATCATTCATTCTTCTCTAGATGTTAATATTAAATGTTGCCGATGCTGGAGAATTCACACAGTCAACACTAAGCCCTTGCTCTAGTCCCCTTCGTCTAGTGTTCACTTAACTCAGCTCCATTCTTATCAGCGATCACAAGGTATAAGGCAGATGGAAGCAAAGCCAGTTTGGAGGATAAGATGTCGCTAGAGCAAGGAGATGTAATCATCACATTGTGGGATGACTTGGTTTCATCTCCAAGGAAGTCAAGGATGGTTGAGTAGGTCACAGTTTAACAACCTCTATCTTGGTTGTGTCCGAAATCTCACATATTTAGAAAAAAGCAAAACAAAACAAGTACATAAAGAAAAAATTGAACTCCCTTCTACAATAAAGGCAAGGGCTCTTCCTTTCTAATATGGAAATCAACCATGGAGTGCCTCTAGCTTTGAATTTGAATTATTATATGCAAACTTTAAGTGAGAAAGAAGCCTTGTCCTGTCAATAAAGAGAACAGATAATAACCAAAATTTATTTACTGAGTCTTATTGTGTGCTAGTCACCGCTCTAAGCACCTCACATATATTCATTGTGGTTAACCGCCCCAATAATTCTAGAGCCTATTATTACTTCATTTTTCAAATGTAGAGCTAAGGTGGAGAAGCCAGTAATGTGACCAAGGTTATCTGACTTGATGTGTGTGTGCTCTCACCTTGGACTTTCAGTCTGATTCAACCCCTCTATCCATATTTCTGCATTCAATGCTGTTAGTGACTGACAGCAAATTCCACGATGTGGTCACAGGATAATTTTGGAGTTAGAATGGTTGTGACCAACCAATAAGTCCAACTCTGCCTTTCCCTTTATGCATGTATGTATGTATGTATCTATGTATGTATGTATATATCTATGTATGTATGTATGTATGTATGTATGTATGTATGTATGTATGTATATTTGTATGATTGTTTGAGGTAGGCTCCCATATAACCCAGGGTGGCCTTCAACCTGCCCACCTTAAACTCCTGATCCTTTTGCCTCTGCCTATAAAGAGCTGAGATTCTTAGCGTGTGTCATCAGAGGTCGTACAGGTAGATCTTTCAGTTTATGAAACAAAATAAAGCCAATTTAGGAAAAGAAAAAGAATCTCTTAGTGAACCTGAAAATATCACCATTCATGGTGTTTCTTAAAATGATTCTGGTATTAATTTGCAGCCTAAATATTTCATTACTTTTTAAAATGTTAAAGACAAGTATTAACTTGGGCAAATTCAAGCTTTCTACCTAAGTCACCTGGTTCAGGAGGTTATTTCAGTGTCTACGGTGCTGTTTTGCACTCACATCCTCTGGCTTAGCTCTAGGAAGGCACCGTGAAAGGCCAGCAGATTCAGGTCCTGGACCATAGCTCACTTATCGTAAAGACAACAGCCACGTCTAGGAAGTAAGGCAGAATAGGTTGGACATTTTCAAGTGATTCAAATTGCAATGTCCATGATCAAGCCTGTTTTCACCCAAGAAGTGCAATAATTTTCCTGATAGCTCAAAGCCAGATGAACTAAATTCCTTTATGATTTTTTTTTTGTTTTCAGTCTCAAATCTCACATTTGCTCAATGTTTGATATCAAGACCATCTATTTAACATCAAGGCAGACACATGATCAAGTTCAACCAGAGACTCTAAGAATTGATCATGAAGACTTTAAGAATTTAGATATCTCCTCGGAAATCTATTTTACAGATGAAATGTAACAAGTTGAGAGTTTTTAAAAAATTAATTGTTGCTGTTGATTGTTGTGTGGAGATGCTTTTATAAGATATCTTAAAAGACACTTTTCTTCTTCTTCAAGTATATATAATTTTATTCTAGAAATAAATAATAGTCATATTCCTGTGTGAGGGAAACAGTTGAAAACACATTCCTTAGATTTATTTCCAACAGAAAAATCTCAGCCCCCACCCTGTCACTCCAGCTTCCTATGAGGCATATTAGAAATATTGCATCTACAAAATTTTCTTCTAAGTTTGTAACAAAAACTAGAAATTAAGAAAAATCCTAATTCTTAAGACTTTATGAGAACAGGAAGGGAAATAACCATTTTAGTAATGATTAGCAAGGCATTAATAGTTTCCATATAATTTGTTAATGAATAAAAATTAAAATACATTTAGAAAACTCTAAATATTGCCACGGGAAAACAGCCAAGTTGTGTCAATCAGTTTTCCACTTGTAACAAGATTAATTTACAAGGTTTTGACTCCAATGCTCTTGGGCCTATGGGAGGGTGGTGTCGTGGCATCTAACAGAACGAATCTGATCACTTCTCAGTATCTGGGAAATGAGAGATGATCACTCTTGAAGGGGTGCTGCTGGTGACATTAGGTCCTCTCATTAGGCCCTACCCCACCCACCTCAGCATGTCAGGCTAGGGAGAATGCCTTCAAGCCTTGGATCATAGCTGACATTTATCCAAAGCATCCATAGCAAGCAGGAACAAACAAATATGTTCAACACATTCTACATAGGCTTGGTACATCTCTATGTTACTGATAATTATATATTCAGTCAAAAAAGTGGAAAATGACTGGCCAAGGCCATTGCAGGAACACATACTCTTATTTCAAGCTGGACTCATTTCTTTGTGGATGATTTAAGGTACACTCAGAGACACTTAATAGCAGGTTTGGGAACATAATGTTTAAAAGCGGTACACTCTGTTTTCTGGTCTTGTCTTTGTTCTCTAACTTGTGTGAAATGATAAATCATTTTAAAGGATTAACCCAGCACTTAGGCTCTGTAAATTGCATTGAATGCTTTGTCTCACAAAACACCATGCATGTTGAATTTTATAACATACTATTTTTTTTCTAATACTGGGGCTTACTCTGGGGCTAGCAAAGGGCTGTAACCAATACACCTGCTCTTTTTAATCTTTAATGATTCCTAAGACAATGACTTATTTGTAAATCCATGTAAGATCCAAGTGTCAAGGACTGGAAAAGGAGACTGAAATTGCCTGTATAAATGCAGATTTTGAAATACACTCAAAAGAGGGGTTTCCTTGGTCTGGCAAGATGGCTCAGCTGGTGAAGGCACTTGCTACCAAGTCTTGATCCCTGGAACCCAAATGGTAGAAGAGAGGAAAGAACCAACCGCTGAAAGTTGTTCTCTGACCTCCACACAAGAACTAGTGCCGCAAATGTGTCACTCCCAAACATACAACCACAATAAATTAATGTAATTAAAAAAAATTAACCTCCCCCTTTATTTACTCAAGACACTTTCATTCATCTAACAAGTTGTTATTTATTGAGTGCCTGTTATATTAGACATATTTCTGGAGTCATCAGATACATAAATGATCAATGGTAGGCATGAGTCCTACTCTCAATTCTAATGGGGAAAGGCAGATAACCAACAATTTTCCAGAAAAAAAAATAATGAGCTCATGATTGTGATAAGTACTGCAAAGAAAATAAGAAAAAACAGGAAGGAAGTGAGTTAGTTAAGAAGGTTTCACTGCAGAGACTTGAAAGCTAAGCCACTGGGAAGGCGATCTCTGCAGAGAAAAGACCTCTCTCCCATCATTTATGGTGAAGCAAGAACCAACAGCCTTTTAAGTACTTACACAGAGGCAAAACTACTTAATCTTAATGAATTAAGTGAATTCATTAATGAATAATGAATTCACATGATTTAGAATCACATGAGAATATAATTCTAGTTATGTCTGAGGGTGTTTCTAGAAAGTATTAATTGAGCAAGGGTGCAACCAACCTGGGTGTAGGTGGGACCATCCCAAAGAGGTGGTACCAGAATGAAAGGGAGAAACCAAACTGAGCGCTGGCACTCATGTCCCTGCTTCCTGACTCCAGATGAAACGTGATCAGCTGCCTCATGCTTCTCCTTTATGACTTCCCTACCACAATCCTCATTCTGTGAGCCAAAGTAAACCCTTACTTCCTTAGGTTGCTTTGTTAGGAAATTTGCTACACCAAGGGAAATGTAACAAATACAGAGATATAGGCCAGCCTCTTGACTCAAGTTTAGACAGCACCCAATTCTCTTCCAAGGCTAGAATAGGCACCAGTCACTGAACAGCACATTTCAATGACTGGTTGCTTATTGTGGGTCTTGGAGAAATGTTTAAGTGGATACATATTGGCATGGTCAATCCTGAAGTTATAAAAAGATCTCCAAAGAGCCAGATCATACAACAGTTTATTTATAACTGCTACAGACCATGAACTAAATGAACTAAAATGAACTAAAGCCAACGTCCATTTTTTAAGAAGATGAAGTGTAAAGGAGACAGGAGTAGAGAGAAAGCAGGATTGTGGAGAGCCCAAATTGGTCCAAGGGGATTGAGGGACACATGAAATGTGTGAATGGTTTTGGGGGCTGGGTAGATGGACCAAAGGCTCATGTACATATTTACAAACCAATTATTTCTCTCAGTTAATAGCCAGCTTACTGCTTAAACCAAGACAGCACACCAGTGAGTTCCTAAGAACCCATTGCCCAACCTTTCCTAATTGTTCATTAATAGTACTCTCCACAGAAACAGAAATGAAACCAAGAATTGGGTCTTTTTATTTGTGATACAAAATAAAATTACTCTGCCAAGTAACTCAGCCAAGTGTTGACAGTAAATTAAGCTGGAATTCACAGGCTGAATTTTCTGAGCACTTTGTGATTCCAGCAACCCATTACTTTCAGGCCACCTGGGACTAGAACTGACCTTAGCATGAAACTTACTGCCTCTCTTCAAGTAAAGGGTCTTGTTCCTGGGACTAGTGACTCACAAAGTTATCTCAGGTGCCCTTCACTGGGATGGGTCTTGGGTTTCTTCCTCCAGACCAGAGAACATCTATAAGGAATTGAGGTCCCCATGGAAGAGGTGGCACTTCAGAAGATGGCAGCATTTATGTGATGATGAAATCCATTATATCCTATCTCCAGTTCTCATAGAGAACTGCTCTTGTCTTCTCAGAACCAGCCCCTGCAGTGGCCCTGAAACTGTAAACAGTGTCCTTTATTCTCTTTATTTTTGAGGCAGAGCTTTCTCTGTAACCCTGGCTTGCCTTGTGCATACTATGGGGCCTGGAGTAGCTTCAAACTCTTGTCTCAGATCTAGATGACTGAGATTACAGGTGTGCAGGATTCAAAGCTGCCTTGTAGTAACTTAACCCACCAGGCTTGTGTCAAGCCACTGGAATGTGTGTGTGTGTGCGCGCGCGTGTGTGTGTGTGTGTGTGTGTGTGTGTGTGTGTGCATGTGTCTGTGTGTGTGTGCATGTGTGTCTGTGTGTGTGCGTGTCTGTGTGCGTGTGCGTGTGTGCGTGTGCGTGCGTGTGCGTGCGTGTGTGTGCGCGTCTGTGTGCGTGTGCATGTGTGTGTGCGTGTGTGCGTGTGTGTGCGCGTGTGTGCGCGTGTGTGCATGTGTGTGCGCGTGTGTGCGCGTGCGTGTGTGTGCGCGTTTGGTTTTTGTTTTGTTTTGTTTTTAGGGGATCTGTCTTCACTAGAGAACAATGCTGAGGAAGAGGGAAGGAGCAATTATGGGCACAAAATGCCAAATTTTACTTGGATCCATGATTGCCATGTCTGGAATTCCACAGCCTCTACGTGCCGTCACTGATCTCTGATTAAGAACCATCCTTAAGCGAATCTGAGCTGAGCATATACACCTGTTGGCGGTCCTATTTGAGTCTTTTTTCCTTTAAGGGGTTTCGGCTGTTTCTTGTGTTTGTGGAGTTTTTGTTTTGTTTGTTTGAAACAGGGTCTTATGCAGCCCAGGCAGGGTTTTAACTGTGCACCTAATGGTGATCTTTACCTCCTGATCCTCCTGTATCTACCTCCCGAGTCCCAGAGCTACAGCAGTGCCCTGGGAACCCCCCCCCCCCCCCACTAAGGGTTCCTCATCTCTTTCATGGTG
Source organism: Lophiomys imhausi (assembly GCA_907164525.1). Lineage (NCBI taxonomy): Eukaryota > Metazoa > Chordata > Mammalia > Rodentia > Muridae > Lophiomys > Lophiomys imhausi. The sequence continues at coordinate 4,634,128 of CAJQZJ010032789.1, forward strand.
TGGTTCAAGCACACAGGCTACAAGCATGGTCCCACAAGTTAGTTTCTAGAGAATGATACTCAGTTATAACACAGTAAAAATGACGCAGAACTGAGGAATTCTCAAAAACGGTAATAGAGACTTTTTTCTACCATGAATCTAGTACCTTTTCATACATACTCCTACCTTTTCGCAGAGCCCTGAACATCTTGACAAGACCTGTAGCAGAAACTGAAGGCTCTTGCAAACCTTTATGGTTCTCATTAGTTTCAATGCATTCATCAAATCTCCCCAGACTTTAGATATCCTTATTTTCCCCCGAAGAAGGCGCTCCTACACTCTGCTTCTCTCTTTTCCTTTGTTTTGAGTGTCCACAACTGGAAACATCTGTAATTAAGAGGACAAATACTACCAGGTTTTAAATGGAAATGGGGTGTGGGGGGCAACCATTGGCTGAAAAAGTCTTGGGACAGTAGTCAGCACCATTGCTCCAACCCTCCCTTTAAAAACAAAAAATGCCACCATGCTCTGTCACCTAGTCACTGCCTGGGAGAGGAGCACCCGTTTCTAGTTCAAATGTGCCTGGCAACCTGACAAACATTCCTAAAGTCACAATGACATGGAGTATCTCTGTCTGGTTTGCACTTTCTTTTCTAGGAATCCTGCCAAGGGACTGTAGAAGAAAAACTCCAAGACAGTAAAAGCATTTCAGGCTCTTCGGCAGAGTTCAAGCCTCTAGGTCCAAATGAAGCGAAGAAGCTCTCTCCCTTGTAGAGAAAGGCAGATCAGTACAGTCACTGTGCAAGCCGCAGGGGGGGAGCAGGGCAATTATCAAAGAATATCCTGTGTTGGCTTCCTGGGGTGAACTAACTCTCAGGCCAGCCAAACAGCTAAGAAAACAACTGCAGAAAGATGGGGGGAACCAGCAGCAAACTTGAAGCGACTTCTAAACTAAAGCGCTCCTTGTGAGCACGTAAATAAAGGAGACCTGGAGTGGTGGGGGGTCGGGGTGCGCGTGAATCTAGCTCGCTATGAAATTGGCCTCGCCCGCCCCTGTAACTCAGAAGCTGCCCTCAGCCGGACGGTGACAGAGGGCTTGGGGGAACCCTGCCGCTTCTCGTCTCGGCTCCCTCCGAGACCCCGCCGAGCGGCCCTGAGTTCAAAGCCGACCCCGGGCCCGGGGTCCTCGGCGCCGGGTGGTTTTTAGGGTTTTCTTCCTCTCTAATTTCCCTTCCTTTTCACAGCTGACTTTCTTCAGAAAAGGAGCTACGAGAAAAAAAAAAAGAACCTATTGCACTTCCAGTTCCCATCACTGCGATTTCCACATGGATGTGACGTGGGAGCCAGCTTCCGAAAGGCCCAGGTGACTCA
>CAJQZJ010032789.1:4635877-4670877 GCA_907164525.1 Lophiomys imhausi
GGGGGCGGAGCGCGGTGGGGGCGGGGCGGAGCGCGGCGGCGGGGCGGGCGGCCTCCAGCGCCCCCTGCCGGCCGGCGGGCAGCGCGCCACGCGGGCGTCACGTGACTGGAAAGTCCCTCGGAAATCCCCTGCGGCGGCGACGCTACAACTCAAAGGCAAAAAAAGGGAACTGCCCAGTCTGCAGCCGGAGGCGGAGCGGCGAGCCAGGCGGCCGGGAGGGAGACGCGCACACCCCCAGGCGCCCAGGCGGACAGGCGGACAGGCGGACAGGCAGACCGACCGCGAGCCCGACCGACCGGGAGTACATGGGGCTCCGCCTGGGTCCGGCCCCGACCACGACCCGCACGGCGACCCCCGGCTGCGGCGCGCGCAGGGACTGACGGCGGCCACTTGGGCTCCGGGCGGCCCCGAGAGGTGAGCGGCGCCCGGTGCACGGCCGGCGGGGTGCGGGGTGTGCGGTGCACGGCCAGCGGGGTGCGGGGTGCGCGGTGCACGGCTGACTGGCGGTGCTCTGGCTGCCCGGGGGTCCCGGAGCGCCGCGGGCGCTGCTGGCCGGAGCCCAGGGCGGACCCGGTGCCAGGTGCTTAGGTGACAGCCCTAGGTCCCTCCAGCCGAGGAGTCAGCCGCCCCTCCCGGACCCTGCAGGGGGACGCGAGCTGCGGCCGGCTGCTGAATGGTCACCCTTCGGGTCCCCGCCGTGCGGTCGCGGGTGATTTGCTTCTTTCTCCTCTTTTTCCTTTTGGAAACCAAGTGCAGCATGCTCACGGGCACGTAGGCCTTGCAGAGTCTCGCTGGAGTTTCGTCCCACGCTGTGCATGGTAGCCGGCCTAACCGGGGATGGGGTTCGCGGGGTCGCCAGGTCCGGCTTGAGCTTCAGTCCGCGCACCTTCCAGGGGTCAGCCTCCCCGGACCCGGCGGCCTGCTCGAGGGGAGCTGCAGGGCGGGTGACGGGCGTGCTTCCAGATTGCGGCCCCTGGCTGCAGCGGCGTCCGTCGGAGGGGTGTGCATTCAGAAATGAGTCCCTGGCCTGCTGGTCGGGGACGTCACTTTAGGTGGCACTTCAGACTCCCTGCTGTAGTCCCGACCCCACACCCAGACTCTGGGTTGTCACTCCGGGTCGTCCCACATCCTGCCACCTGGCCTCTCAGGAAGGCAGAGGGGTTCAGAGCTCCTTTTGCAGCACGCTTTGTTTTGGGTTCTCCTGGTCTCTGATCTTTCCTTGGAAAGCTAGTCTGGTCCAGTGCCTGGGGGCCACTGTTTGGAACAGCCATGTCCCAGGTTCTTGAGCAGCCTATCTATCTGGTCTCCATTCGCGTTGTCTGAGGTAACTTCTTGGATCTTTTGAAATTCGTTGTATGGCTTTTTGGAGGGGTACTTCCCAACAATTGCCTGAGGTATCTGTTGATAAATAACACATAAGTTTCCACATCGCAGGAAAAAAAAATCTGTTCAGAGTGGAAAAATAAAACTGGGGGAAAGACTTTGATGAGTAAGTTCTGTAGAATCTTATTGATCCTGTGACAAAAATTGGGAAATTTATCTCTGAGGCAGTCGGGTAACAAATATATTTTTAAAGGGTAATGCTGTAAATTTTTTTTACCCATAAGACATTACAATAATATGTCAGGAAAATTTATTCTCTAAATGTGGGGAAGTCCAAGAACTGGAAACTTGGGCAGTGGTTTAGATTTGTTTTAAATAGGCTTTTTTGCAGGCAGTGCAAGGCAGAGTCTATGAATGGGATCACAGTGGGCTAGCAGATACTGAAATTTGCATGTCTTGTATATGGTTTAGGGCCCCCACCACTTTTACATCTACACTAAAAGATCTTTAGGTCCAGAAGAGGAAAATAGAATAGTCATAAAAACAGAACAAGATGTAACTTACTGATTTAAAGCTTCCTGCCTCCTTGTCTGTTACTGAGAGCTACAAGCACTGTGCCTTGGGGTTGCTGTTAGGAGACTAAAGAGTATAGGAGATAAAAGAACTTGGCTTCCAGGCAAAGCTAAGTCCTTGGGTCTGCTGGACCTGAGATGGATCTTACCTCTGTTGCCTTAGGTGCAGACCTAGTGTTTGTGTGCAATCGAGGCTGGGAATAAAGTCGTTGTTAATTATAGCATCAAACATAAGGATTGGCCCTAATAGGTGGTTAAGCATTGCTGGTTTGCATGGATTCCATCGTGGATGGACGGATGGATGGATGGACTAATGGCATTTGTGAAAGGTACCATTGCTACATCGAGAAGGAGATGCATGTGTGGTTCTCTCCCATTCCATCTATGTTTCTGCCTAATTCCAGTTGCAAGGAACACCTGGCATCAGACACAGCCTCTAGGCCTTAGCATCTAGAATTCCAATGCAAATACCCAGTAGTAGCCTCTCCCTTTTAGACAGGGCACAAGAACTTAGACCACTGTATCAGGCTTAAGAGAACCCAGACCAGCCCAGGAGTGGCTTCTCTAAACTCTTCATTTCTTCTCCCTCTTGCATAGTTGAAACACCTTTTTTACCTGGTGAGTTTGCCTTGGAGGATAGCATCGTGCCTGAATGGTATTAAGCTTTGCTGTGACCCTCCTAGGTGCTCTAAATCATTGCTGTCTTCTAGGAAATTAGGATGTGTGGCCAAGTGCCCTATTAGGGTCTGATACTGGAAGGATGTCCCTATGCATCAGTGCAAACCCTTGCACAGTCAGCTTGGGTGGTCCCTTGGCTACTCTTCTTTGTCCTGAGTGGTACCCTACCTGAGATATCTTTGCTATTTGGTTCCAGATTTCATTTCCTCCACCTTGGATTGTGCTTGGTCTTTTAGGGTGAAGGAAGGGGGTGGTGTCCTTGAGCATTGGTACCTGGAAGGGCAGCAATGAAGGTTGGTCTAGCTGAGCTGAAATCACAGAGCTCCCTGGGGTCTATTGTTTTTCTCTGCGCATTGGTCTCCTGTTGTGGAGTTCAGTGGCAAGGTCCTGAAGTGAAGCTGGCATTCTTTTGCTTTTAAGATTGCAAAGCATCTTGTCAGAAATAAGCTTTGTTTTGTTGTTGGTTATAAAACAACTTGCTGTCGACTCTTTATAAATATCATAAACTCTACAAACCAAGTATTTATACCCTTCTTGGAGGTCAGTACAAAAGAGGAAATACCAAAGCAGCAACTAGATGGGATTTCCATAGAATATTTGCTGCCTTTGCAGCATCAAGAAGGGGATCTTTGCATGACCTGGATCTCGACTTGGGTCAAGAGCAAGGATTGATATGCTGGTGGTCTTCAATGACAGTCTAGACTTAGGAACCTGATGAACGGCCTCAGAGGAATCTGAGGTGTCGGACATGTCGCTGAGAGACAGGTTTGGCTCCCTGACAAACATTACTGAAAGCATGGGTTATTCCCCTCCTCTTCATACCCACGCTCCGCCTTCCTTCTCTTGTTTAGACTAATCTTTAAAAGTGATGTAACTTAAAACAGTCCAGTGTGAGTTAATCTTCAGGGCCAGCTAGTATCCTGGGAGTAGAGGTGACGAAGATCTTTGCCTACAGATTAGAGTAATGACGAGATCAAACACTGGGGTTTCCTGCAGACAGGTATATGGGAGCAGGGTTAAAGGCAGGCTAACGGAACGGGCTTTTCCCCTTCCTCTTCAGGCCTTGACGAGGACCATGGCTGAACAACTCCTTCCTCAGGCTTTGTATTTGAGCAATATGCGGAAAGCTGTGAAGATACGAGAGAGAACCCCAGATGACATTTTCAAACCTACCAATGGGATCATTCATCATTTTAAAACCATGCACCGATACACATTGGAGATGTTCAGAATGTGTCAGTTTTGCCCACAGTTTCGGGAGATCATCCACAAGGCACTTATTGACAGAAGTGTCCAGGCTTCCCTGGAAAGCCAGAAGAAGCTCAATTGGTGTCGCGAAGTCAGGAAGCTTGTGGCTCTGAAAACCAACGGTAAGGCTTGCTCCCGCTAACCTGAGAGGCTGCTTCTGGTGATGTTTCTTAACGCCGGGCCTTAAACAGACGCCTATAGAAACTGTAGGGACAGTGACAACAATAACATGTTTGATATTTACTGTCAGCTGATGTGCTGAGACAGGGTTTCATTGCTTAACTCAGGCTAGTTTTGAACTTGTGATCTTTCTGCTTCTATCTTCCCAGTGCTGGTATGACAGACAGGTGTGCATGACTGCAGCCAGTGTTTTCTCTCTCTGTGTGTGTGTGTGTGTGTGTGTGTGTGTGTGTGTGTGTGTGTGTGTGTGTGTGTTAGGGTACAGAGGGCACGAAGGTTTGTGGAGTGCATTTCTAAAACCTATGCCCCAGTTGGGGGATTAATCTTCCTAATGCTTACATTGGTCGAATCATCTATAAAGCGCCCTTCACTGGCCAGAATGGAAAGGATTTAAAAGGCTTTAAATTCAGAAGGAAAGTAGAATGCTGAAAACTGGAATCACAGTTGTTTGCCCTGTCATTGGACAAATGCTGTGACATTCTTGCTCTTCCTGAGTTGATGACATTTTCTAGATCCACACATCAGCGATATTAAGGACAGGGGGTGCTTTTGTTTCTGTTTCTGCTTCCCTCACCTGGGTTCTGTTGCATGAGCAAATGAGAGGCCCAGCTTTTCTGCAGTTCTTGGCATCAAAACAAGTGACGTATAGAAGCAGATAATTATGTTGTCATCAAGGGGCAGCTACACTCACTGCATCAAATAGCTAGATTTCTGCCTTTTTTTTTTCCATAAAGAACTTTACCACTGAGAACTGTTTTCTATTTCAAGTTTTAAAAATCATGTTCTTTGAATGAGAATATTGGCAGAAGTATCCAATGATATTGTTTCATGCAGTTACAGAATTCTGTCTTTAGGATGTAGACATTTAAATACAGTGTAGGCAAGAGCCCGATCTCATTTTCTTGTTATCAGTGACTACATTCTCTGGGTCAAAATAATACATCCAAGAGTAGAAAATCCTTGTTGGCAGTGATGCTACCAGGAACGTTAGCTTAATAACGTAATAACAGCTGCATTAACTTTGGCTGTTCTTACTTGAGTACTGTGATGGGCTGATGTGGGGTTTTGTTTGTTTTGATTTGGGGACTCTTATATATCACTTCTACATCTTCCCTATATTTACGAAGCTTAGACTTAGAAACGGAGTCAAAAGAAAGTGGGAGACGATGATTATCTGCATTGTTCTTGGCATTAAGTCAAGTGGTGCCTAAAAGTAGACAATCATGCTAACTTGTCATCAAGGGGCTTATATACCTGACAGTTTGTGGTTTTCACCATGTCCCATTTTGTTACAAAAAGAGAGAAGGAGTTGAGAGAATTAGAAATGGGGTAGAGAAAAGGAAAACCTAATTTTATTAGCCATTCACAGAATTAGCAGATATTATATAGTATTTCCTTAACAGAGGAAATATCTAATTTCCTGTATTAAAAAAATGCATTGTGAATGTTAAACAATTCTTTTGCTAGTTAAACCAGCAAGGATTCACACTACAAGTAAAACTATAAAAGCAAAGGTATTTTGGTAACTTGTTGGGGGAAAAAAATACAGATTTGGCACCCCAGAATCCTTATTTCCTTGCTTTGAAGAAAAGTTCTTAAAATTATGAAAAAGAAAGAAAAGAATTTTAAGGGGGAGGCAGTGGGGGAACAACTGGCTTTCTGCCCATTTGATTATTATTAGCATCTTTTCTTTCCTTTTAAAAATCCTTCCCCTCGAGGAGGTTTTCTTCAAAGGCAGGTCTGTTTGGGGAGGGGTGGTTCACCAGTCCCTGCCTTTGAGGATATGAGACAGTGGTGAATGAGGAAGGGAGTAGGTGGCATAAAATTGAAACTTCATGAAAATTCCATCGTCTATTGGCCACGGCAATTTCACTTGCATAGTGAGTAGCCCGGTTCCAGCTCAGCCTGACCACACCCACTTGGAAAGTCCAGGGTGCAGCTCGCAGTGTAAATGTCTATACACCAGAACAAAACGTACAACAACTGTTGCTCAGTTGCTAGTCAAATGTCTTCGCGGTGGGGAATTCCACTGTTACTTAGGGAATTTTATGCTGGTGCATCTCAGTAAAGAACTGAAAGTAAGCCCAAGAAGAAGAAAAAAGGCCTTATCTTTGCTCTAGATTTTGCAAAGGGGAAATTTCAACAGAGTGCAGTCCTTGCCACAGCTCGGCCCAGACACTAGGCTCTAGTGATCTTTTCTGTTCATTAGTTATTCGAGTTGTTTGAAGGCTGCCCACTGAAGGAATGCTAGCCCTGGATATGTATTTAGCAGGTTGTTGTTTACAGTTTCACTATAATTAGGATTTGATGGAATTTCAAATAGCTTTATTACTTTACTGACAGAATAATGTAAAACACTTTGAACTTTTTTTTCTTTTTCTTTTTTTTTTTTTTTTTGGTTTTTCGAGACAGAGTTTCTCTGTTTAACAGCTCTGGCTGTCCTGGACTCGCTTTGTAGACCAGGCTGGCCTCGAACTCGCAAAGATCCGCCTGCCTCTGCCTCCCAAGTGCTGGGATTAAAGGCGTGCGCCACCACCGCCCGGCTTTTTTAAATTTTTTTTCTTTTTTTTTTCTTTTTTACTTTGAACTTTTTTTTTTTACTTTTTTTTCACTTTGAACTTTTTAACAATTAAAAATATGTAATATGTTTCAAAGAAGAAAAGAATTGACTTGTTTTATATTAAATGGTTCCCCCAAATGTTTACTGTTTGGGGCATGAAAAAGAATATTGTTTGGGACTGGATGTAGCTCACTGGTAGAGCTCTTGCCTAGCATTCCTGAGGCCCTGGATTCAATGTCCAGAACTGAAAAAAAAAAAAAAAATCAAAGTACAAACTAAAAGAATACAGTCTGTTGAATTGGAAAAGTCACAAATTAGTGGAACAAATTAGACTTGTCTTTTTCTCAAAATGCTGGTCTCAAACACTGAATTATTTTAAATGTCAGCATCATTTTAGCTTTAAGAAAAATGCTTGTTGATTGACTGACTGAGACAAGTTCTCATGTAATTCAAGCTAATTATCAATTTACTCTGTAGCTAAGGGTGACTTTGCACTTCTGATCCTCCTGCTTCTGCCTTCCAAATGCTAGAACTACAAGCTTGCACAACCATGCCCACCTGCCTTTAGTTTTTAAAAAGGGCTTTACAATTGATTGCAAGCAAGTTCTCCTAATGGAGGACGGGAGGGTGGGGCAGGGCCTGCAGTAGGCAATGTCAATCCTACTGTAGAAGCTAGCAGAGGAAACTCCCAGGTCCCCACTGAGTCATAGCCAGACCAGCCCTATCTGGTAGGTCCAGCCACAGCGGCTTCCTGGTGTGTATATTGCCCTGGATGTAAAACCTTCCCTAGAACTAGAGAGTAGTACCAGGCCATTAGCCACCAAGTCACAGACTACTAGGAAGAAAGGACTGTAGAGTTCATAAGTTGGTACCCTCATCCCACAAAGTAGAAGAGACCTTCAGGAATGCTCCTGAAGTCATTCATACCAGTTTAGGAGCCATGCTACATTGGAGGTCGTCTGGCTCCTCCCCCTGTTGGTACCATGCATTAAAACAGAAGAGACAAAAAGTTTCATCATGGAATATTATCAGCTGCCCCTTGATTAACAATAAACCATACAGTCCCCAGCAGTGGACTTAGTTTACCCTGAAAACCTTGGAAGGGCGTTCACTTTGGGCTGCTTAACTTTGCTTCTCACAGCTCCCTTCTGTCCTCAGGTGATGGAAATTGTCTCATGCATGCAGCTTGTCAATACATGTGGGGTGTTCAGGATACTGACTTGGTCCTGAGGAAGGCCCTCTGGAGCACCCTTAAGGAAACAGACACACGGAACTTTAAATTCCGCTGGCAGCTGGAATCTCTGAAATCTCAGGAGTTTGTGGAAACGGGACTTTGCTACGACACTCGGGTATGTTTTGCTGTTGTGTGACAGCCCAGAGGGTACTCTGGGCCAGTCCCTGTTCCCTGAGGAACACATGACTTACTGGTCATATGAGTTGAGCCAAGCAGTGCACACTCAATGGAAAACACCAACAACGTTCTGTGGGCCTAACCCCAGAGCATTAGCCACTCACTGTTCTCTCTGGCTTGTGGAGCAGAGAGTCCGGAGTGTGTGTTTCTTTGTCATGGCAGGTCTTCCAACCTTTCTTCAGCACTTCCCTGACTTTCCCAGCTCAGCTGAGCCAGCCAGTCCAGGGAAGAATGTACCTTCAGTCACAATGTATCCTTACTCACAAGCTGGGAAGGGTTCTGAAACAATGGAACAAGAGCTTCAGTGTCTTGCAGCTTTTTGGTTTTTTTTTTTTTTTGTTTTTTGTTTTTTTTTTGAGCCTAGGTATCATGTAACTCAGGCTGGCCTTGAACCTGTTACTTAGCAGAAAATGACCTTGCTGTCTAGCTGAAGATGACTTTTCTGCCTCCACCTCCACAGTGATAGGATTGCAGGCATGCACCACCCACCATGAGATTTTATGTGGTGCTAGGGATCAGCCCAAGACACCATGAGGGTTAGGCAAGTGCTCTTCCAACTGACCTATCCTCACCCCCCAAGCAGGGGATTTTTCTGAAAGCAAATGATGTCTTTTTCTCCCATCAGCTTTAAATTTGGTCTGCAGTGGGAAAAAGTAAAGGAAGAGAACAAAAATTAGTGAAAGGATGAACATTTGAATGACAATGAAGGAGAAGAATGAACAGAGGTTCTTAAGCAGACAAATGCAGAGTGGCACCTGAGACTTGTTAATCCACTCTCCTATTCTCTCCTCTTAGAACTGGGATGACGAATGGGACAACTTGGTCAGAATGGCATCCGCAGACACACCTGCAGCCCGAAGTGGACTTCAGTACAATTCCCTGGAGGAAATCCACGTCTTTGTCCTCAGCAACATCCTCAGAAGACCCATCATCGTGATCTCAGGTGAGGTGCCTCAGGGAGTTTCTTGCTGGTTCCCCAGGTGCGCTGCAGCCCTGAGGATAAACCCCTGTGCCCCCCTGCAGCCATCAGCTAACAGTGGAGGAAACTTCATGAAAGTCACCCAGGGTCTTATTTTGTTTTCTCTTTTCCATCAACAGACAAAATGCTAAGAAGTTTGGAGTCGGGTTCCAATTTTGCTCCTTTGAAAGTGGGTGGGATTTACCTGCCTCTGCACTGGCCTGCCCAGGAATGTCACAGATACCCCATCGTCCTCGGTTATGACAGCCAGCACTTTGTGCCCCTGGTGACCCTGAAGGACAGTGGACCTGGTAAGAAAACATCAGTTCGTATCCATAACTCTGTTGGATCCTGGAGTCCCCGGCCTTGCCCTCTTGTTCCCAGTTGAAATCGTTTTAAGTTTGCTATTTTGTCACTTGCTTAATCACAGAGCATTAAATATCCCTTACGTGAAATGCTCGGAACCAATATCATTTGAGATTTCGGAGCCTTTTTTAGTTATTTTCCTGAATGTTAACATGGAATTTACCACTTCAACATCTGTAATCGGAAATCTAAATGCTGCCACATCCAGGCAGATTTGTAGATTTGGAATTTTCGGGTTAGAGTCATGTGCGTTGGCCCAGCAATGCAACAGCAGTAAACGCGTCTGACTTAGGAAGTTCACATGTGACTTAGGAAGCACTTCCAGCATGGTGAACATAGCTCGGACAGTCACGTACGCATATCCCCACCTCTATCATTGTTACCACATGATGAATTAAGGGGCACAGAGCCCCAGAATCATGTTTGGCTCAGAGCAAGCAGACGTTTGTCTGGCTAGCTATCATTATGATACCTTAGTGCTCAGGAAGCACTGGTAGGTGCTTGAGGAAACATTCTTTCGTTTCATCCTGTAGAATGTCTGTGACGTGTTGGCATGAGTTGTCTTGTTTCATTGATGAGACCATGGAACCTCAGAAAGGTGAAATGATGGGCCTAGCTTGACCCTGACAAAGGCAAGATTCTAGTTCAGGTCAGACTGGGAGGCATGAGAACTTAACCAGTTCAGATCCACTGTCTCTTGTGCGTGGTTACAAAATCAGCTTAGGCGACCATCAACACGTGGGTAGATGAGGAAACTCTGATATGTAAACATAGAGGAGTTTTATTCAGCCATAAGGAAAAAGAAAATTTTGTCATTTGCAGAAAAAAAAGATGGAGCAGGAGATAATTATGTTAAACACATAATACAGACTCAGAAAAGCAACACATTTTTCCTCATATATGGAATCTAGATTTTTCTTTAAGTGTACAAGGTAAAAGATATGGAAGTACAAGGCAGACAGTTCCGAAAGAAGGGGGTGGGCAGCGGGAGGGAAAGGATGAGAGGACCATTAAGCTCAAATACAATCAAAATACATTTATTTGTGCGTGTTTAAAAGCACAAAAGAAAGTACAGAATCTTTGTATTTTAAACAAAAAACTAAAATCACTTCTCAACCTTTGGCTACACTAAATATACAAAATGAAATCCCTGCTTAAAAACAGTCTGCTAGCACCAGGTCCCTTGGTGGTCTGTGAGCTCCCTGGAAACAGAGCTTTACCACATTTTGTTTTCTTGTTTGGACTTACATGTGGCTGGATGATACTTTTCTACTCTTTGTATGCCTTTTGTGTGTTTAATTTGAATCAGCATATGTCCTTACCTGCAACATCAATTTTAGTAGTATACTATTTCACTCATATGGTGTTGTGTTTTGTTTTTTTTCCCTCAGAAATCCGAGCTGTTCCACTTGTTAACAGAGACCGGGGAAGATTCGAAGACCTAAAAGTTCACTTTTTGACAGACCCTGAAAATGAGATGAAGGAGAAGCTTCTAAAGGAGTACTTGGTAGTGATGGAAATCCCTGTGCAGGGCTGGGAGCACGGCACGACACACTTGATCAACGCTGCAAAGTAAGCGGTTCCCTTTGGCTTGTCCTCTTGACCTGGAACATGACAGGAAGTGTGCTGCACACACTGTGTCCTAAGCCTGCATTTGGTGCTGGTCACAAAATTATTGCCGTGGACAACTGTCTGGAAATGTGTTCTAGGAGCTAGTGATGTAAAGTCTTGAGTTCTTTGGGGTCACTGCTTATTCTCCTGTTTGCTCTTTAGGTTAGATGAAGCTAACTTACCCAAAGAAATCAATCTGGTAGAGGATTACTTTGAGCTTGTTCAGCATGAGTACAAGAAATGGCAGGGAAATGACGACCACGGCAGGAGAGGGACACACCCACAGAACCCTTTGGAGCCTTCCACACCCCAGCTGTCACTCATGAATATAAAATGTGAGACGCCCAACTGTCCTTTCTTCATGTCCGTGAATACTCAGCCTTTGTGCCACGAATGCTCAGAGAGACGCCGGAAGAACCAGAGCAAACTCCAGAAGTTGAACTCGAAGCTGGGCCCTGAAGGACTCCCAGGCATGGGACTCACCGCCTCAGCCTGGAGCCCCGAGGAAACAGCTGGAGGACCTCATTCGGCCCCACCTACGGCACCCAGCCTTTTTCTGTTCAGCGAGACCACTGCAATGAAGTGCAGGAGCCCTGGGTGCCCTTTCACGCTGAACGTGCAGCATAATGGATTCTGTGAGCGTTGCCACAAGGCCCGGCAGCTCACTGCCAGCCACGTTGCAGACCCTGGTAAGTGCCAAGCCTGCCTTCAGGACGCCACTCGGACGTTTAATGGCATCTGCAGTACCTGTTTCAAAAGGACTGCAACAGAGCCCTCCTCCAGCCTCACTGCCAGCCCTCCCTCCTGTCACCAACGTTCCAAGTCTGACCCCTCACAACTCATCCAAAGTCTCACCCCACACTCTTGCCACCGAACTGGAAGTGACGTCCCCTCTGGCTGCCTTTCCCAGGCAGCACGAACTCCTGGAGACAGAACGGGGACAAGCAAGTGCAGAAAAGCTGGCTGCATGTATTTTGGGACTCCAGAAAACAAGGGATTTTGCACGCTGTGTTTCATCGAATACAGAGAAAATAAACGTGAGTGAAATCATAGATTTTCTATTGCTATTTCTACAGGACTAGAAAGGGCCTTGAATGCCAAGAAAGCAGCCTGTCTCAGCAGAGATCTACATCTCGTGGATATGTGCATTTCAATATACCTTTCCGTGGGTTTGTGGTTAGGGACAGTCACTGTTGCTCTACTGTTGTACCTGAAAGCAGTAGACATTACCTCATTGCAGTGGGTCTAGTTACCACGTACCCTACATCAAAAGTACTATATAGATACAATTTATACTAGGCCAAGATGAACACATTATGTAGCCCAGGATGGCCTCAAAGTCCTGGCAATCTTATCTGCTTCCACCCCCTGAGTGCTAGGATTTTAGGCATGTGCTGCCACACCAGACTATGGGCTGATTTTAATAAGATCATTGAGTATCTGTTATCCATGTATAGTTCAGACTTCAGCAACTTTGGCAAGATGATCTAGAGAAGGCTAGCAAAAGACAAGAAATATTTACTGACACCAGGAAAACCTCTGTGGCTCTGGAATCTCTAATTCAAAGAGCTGGTAGACAGTTAATGCCTGCTGTTTTGTTCTTTGACTGATTGGTGATCTGTGTTCAAAGTTAGAGATCAGTAAAGACAAAAATGTTCACTGCAAGTTTGGCCTCGAGTACATGTGTAAGGCTGTTCTCTCATCTATGCTGAGAACCCATCTCTTCTCTAGTGTCGGTGTCTGTGTGTGCACGGTAGTCCAGATGTGAAACTGAATAGCATCTGCTCTTTTGTAGACTTTGTCACTGCCTCTGGGAAAGCTGGCTCCACAGTCCCCAGGTTCCAGAACAACGTCCCATGCCTGGGCAGGGAATGCGGCACCCTCGGAAGCACCATGTTTGAAGGGTACTGCCAGAAGTGTTTCATCGAAGCCCAGAACCAGAGATTTCATGAAGCAAAAAGGACCGAAGAGCAACTGGTGAGACATTTGGTGGAGCTTTCCCCCTGTGGTGTCATGTCCTTCATCTGGACAGACAACTTGTCTGTCTGTCTCTTTATGGCAAAGGGCCCTTTAAAAAGTGCGCTGGAAGAGAGCCTGGAAAAGCCAGCCACATTTCTTTGGCTCCTAAGGTGGACGTACTGTATGGCCTAAGCACACTTAGAATTTATTCTGAGAAGCTAATACAGTCAGCCATAGAGGGACACCTGTGCACATCCCAAAAGCCAGGGGACATCAGAAACGTCTTAGATCTGAAGGAGAAGCAGACTTCTCAATCCTTTATCGTGAACATCCCAGATGCTTCCCTTTTGGTGGTCAGCTTCTGCCAGGGTTGGTGGAGAGCTTCAGGTCCTCGGTAGCACATGCACTCTCTCTTGCTCAGGCAGGTCAAGCTCTTTGTAGAATTCACCCTGCTGCTTGAAATCATGCTCTGGTCTCCTGAGAAATGTAACACCTTTCTCTCTCTGTTCTTCTCACTCAGAGGTCGAGCCAGCGTAGAGACATGCCTCGGACCACACAGGGAGCCTCGAGGCCCAAGTGTGCCCGTGCCTCCTGCAAGAACATCCTGGCCTGTCGCAGCGAGGAACTCTGCATGGAATGCCAGCACCTAAGCCAGCGAGTGGGCTCTGTGGCCCACCGGGGTGAGCCCACTCCCGAAGAGCCCCCTAAACAGCGCTGCCGGGCCCCTGCCTGCGATCACTTCGGCAATGCCAAGTGTAATGGTTACTGCAACGAGTGCTTCCGGTTCAAGCAGATGTATGGCTAAGTGCAAACAAGTGGACTGGCCCGGGAAGAAGGGGCCTCAAACTGCCAGCCAGAGCGGTGCTGTGCTCCAGACCCTGAGTGCCACAGGAAAGGAGGGCCCTGGGACAGTGGCTTCAAGTGTCTTTGAGCAAAGGAGGCAAGATAAGCTCTTCCTTCATCATGGCCGTGACCATCAGGTTAGTAACCAAGACTATGCCCAGGTGGGCTGAGAGTGACCTCATGACCAGCAAGGCATGACGTCAGGTCCAGCCCCAAGCTGTTGCTGCTCATCTACCAGGAGGCTGGGGAGATCTTTAGACACGAAATGCATGCTAAGACTGTCAGCAGTCCCTGTCCCTGCCTGCTAGGAAACAGGAAGAGAGGCACATGGGAAGGTGGATTGGAGCCTGGAACCATCTTACTGTCCCTTGGAAGCGTCTCTCAGAGGGCCAAAGCTGAATCCTCAGAGCCCCACAGCCTCGCACAGGATGCTGGAGGAAGCTCAGGGAAAATGGAGGTTGGAGACTACATCTGCAGTCAGTGGGCTTCCCTGTTGCCAGCCCGGTTCCTGAGATTCTTCGGGAAAACAGAGCCACACACAGACTGTGACCCCAAGGCCGCTGAAAGGGAACATGTTCACATTGAGACAAAACGAGCTGCTCTTGACTGTATGCACCTTCTAGACAGCAGAACATCTTAGTGGGAAGACATGCCACCGTTGGCCATGTTGTCTTCAGTTCCAAAGAGATTGGTTTGGACTGAGGTGTGTATCGGAGTGTGTACATATGTAATATACCCTTATATTACGTATGAGGGATTTTTTTAAGCATTGAAATGATGCCCTAGAGACAGTAGGAAGGCTGAGTAATAATAACCTATTTTCTGGTTGTTGTCAGGTTGCCCCAGTGTATACAGCTTGTTATGTGAATTCAACAAGCTGCCTTCTTAAAGGGAGCCCACATTCTACTTTATTTATTATGAACTTCAAAGTTATTTAAATGAAAATTTCCTTCTGCAGTATTCTCTTGGAGTAACATATTTGCTTTCCACCATGTTCTGGGAACCTGGCAAGCTCCTGGCCATGGGGTGTGGTGGGGCGGTTGTCTGCTGTCTACTCGTTGCCCCCCTAGGAGAGAAGGGCTTGATTTATAAATGAAGCCCGTAGAATCTGATGCTTCTTATGACTTCCCAGCTATACAAGAAGAAATTGTCTGTCTGCTGTAGATGCTTTTGAGTATCCTACCTCTTTGAAGACAAGACAGAGATGGAGGGAAGGTGACAGTGCAAAGGGACACAGCAATATGTGGTCTCTCATGACCTTTACTTACTATGCAAATGCTATGCCCTTGGGGTACCGAATAGGAGCCCCACCCTTGGGACAGCAAAGCCAGTAGCGATGAGGATGAGGAGGCTTCTGCCATTGGCTTGCAGCTTCTCTGTGTGCTTTGGGCTTGCCTTAGGAGGGAAATGCATTTCTGCAGAAGTAAAGGCTGACATCTGGGCTCTCACCCAGCACCTGAAGATGCTTGTGACGTATAACTCTACAAAGCCTTCTCTCTTAATAGCTGACATGTGTCTTTGTCCTTCTTTCCCAAAGATGTCAATGCAGCATTTTCATCTAGTTCTTTCAGAGTTAATGGCCTAATGTTTTGTGTCTATTGATATTTTCATTCTTAATGTGAAACCATGAAATTATTTATACTTATTATAGAAAGTATGTGAAATTTGCACATTTAGTTGTCTTTCAAAGGATGAGATCTACCTTTTTTGGATTTCTTCAGATTGCTTTAAAGAACTGTAACTTCATAAATATCAATATTAAAAAAACAAATTATTTAAGAACAAATTCTGATGTTTCCTATTAATTAGTGTTGAAAGGAGATAGGCTCCAATGTGAAGGTGTATCCTGGGCTATGGGTGTACCTCTTACCCATGGAAAGAAAGATACCTTCTGAAAAATAGCCTGGAGATGACTGAGTCAGTAAGTGTTTACCATGCAAGTAGGAGGAGCTGAGATCGATCCCCATCATCTACGTAGAAGCCATGTGCGGTGACACATGTACACACACACAAGAACATGTGCATACACGCACACATGGAACAGTCTGTGCATGAGAATAAGGCCATGTACTCAAGCACAGGCCTTGGGTTTAAAAGCAATGACACAGAGGCCAGATGTGGGAAAGCTTCTCCCCCTACACACTCCTGTTCAGGGGCAGTACAAGGAAGGTCTCTAAAGACCCCTGCTGAAGCACCCATGTGGTAAAGAAATAAAACAATATGGAAGTGTGACCGGGAAGAAGGAAATCAGCAGGGAGAGAGATTGGTGTGAGACTTTGTCAGGCAGGGCAGAAGAGTTGGTCTGGCTGTGATCACCACCAGAGCTGGGGAGTTGGCAATTCACCCAGTGGAAAAAAATGAAACATTTTCCTCTGCTCACCCCTCATACCATAATTGGCAGCATGAGGTTCTGTGATCGTCCAAAAATGTTGGAGCAATCTCCTCATCAGGTGGCAAGAGCCCAATTCTTGAGTGGGGTGTTCTAACTCAGTATTGCCAGCATCCAAAGACAGCATCCTATTTCTGAAGTTCAGGGTCAGTCTCCCACTCTACATGACAACCTCAAGTCACAGGTGGTTTTTACCTGTTTTATAACTGACCAGCAGAAATGAGGGTTTCCAAAGACCTACCCCCAGATTTGATCAGTTTTATTCAGTGGCCATAGGTGTCAGAGGAGTGTGTTTATTCTTTCATTATACAGAATTTTGCAGTGGATTCAGATAGATAGTAATATATAGCTTAGTATCTAGTGTAGAGCTTTCAGACTCTCTAGGCTGACCACCTTCCAGGCAGTTCCGTGTGTCTAGATACAGGGAGGCATTTCAAACCCTGTTCTCCAGGGTTTTATGGATGTTTCACTGCATATGCATGGTGAAAACAAAGACAATCATGAAGATTCATGGTGGGACAAGAAGAATCTGACCTAATATTAACAGATACTGTGGAAAGACCCAGAAATGCCTGTGTATTCCTAACGGTCTTTACTTCTGAGCAGCGTTCTTTCCTTGCGGGCATAGAGCAGGACACCCTCTAAGATGAGAATTTGATGCTTAACACTGATTGTCAACTTGACTCTAGGATCTAGAATTACCTAGGAGACAAATCTCTCATCATGTCTGTGAGGGAGGGTTGACTGAAATGAGAAGATCTACTGTAAATGTGGGTGACCATCCATGGACAAAGGTCCTGCACTGAATAAAAAGGAGAAAGCGAGCTGGGCACCAGCATTTGTCTCTCTCGGCTCTCTGACTGCAGACCGAGTGTAATCTGGTGCCTCGTGCCCCTGCCACCATGAATTCCCTGCCACAGTAGACTGCATCCCCTCAGACTGTAAGCCAAAGTAAACCCTTCAGTACTTACATGGCTCCTTGTTGGATATTTGGTCACAGTAGTAAGGAAAGAAATTAATAGCAAGCAAGGTAGGTCAGATTGTTTCTTTATGGCCATCTCCAAGACACAAAAGTGGGGTAAGATTATAGTATATTTTTGATTTGCCTTGAAGACAAAGTTTCATTTTCTTAGCCTAGTTTAGGGAGAGAGTAATAAGGCAGAGACTATGGAAAAAGCAAACATTAGTTTCTTCTGCTTCAAAATTATTTGATGGACTGCTTGATGCATACCCTAGTTATTATGACCTCACACACACAAATGTTTCATTGTGTATCTCAAATTCATAAAAAAAAAAAATGTGCTCGTGTTTAACCACCTTTACATCCCTAGCTTAAATACTTTACATTTCCTTGTGATCCAATCCAATAGGAGGGCATGATGGTTTAATGAAAACGGTATTCTGAGAACTGTGCCATCCATTGATTTCATCACTGTGTGACTGTCAGAGTGTCCTTACAGAAACAGAAGTGGCTACTTCACTACTATGTGATATACTTTATGGGACCACCGTCCTGTGTCATCAATCAAGATATGCCATTATGAGTGGTATTGGTGGATTCTAAGTTTCAAATTATCTACTACATAGACTCTTACTACTTCTGATTATTTTTCATAAGGATCTTTTATTCTCTAATATTCCATTTTACTTTTACATGATATGAACTTATTAGAACAATTGGGATGCTTGAGTTTTTTTGTTTGTCCTGTTTTGTTTCATGTTATGTTTTTGAGGCAGAGCCTTGCCATGTAGCTGTACTAGCTAGCTTGGTATTAACAATGTGGTAAGTTGGCCTTGACTCATGACACTTTTCCCGATTCAGTCTTCCAAGTGCTATGAATACAGGTCTGTGCCACCAGGCTCAGCCTGAGACAGTTATTCTACAGAATATCCCTCATTCTGGATTTGGATCCTTATAGCATAATTAATTTGAGCCTTCTCTTCTGTTCTTGTTGTTTGTGGCTCAGTGGTGACAGTGGGTGTCCTGTTGCAAATCCATGCCATCTGCACTGTGTGAACACTCTCAAAAGGACAGTGTTCTCTTCTCCTCCCTTCTTTCTCCCATGCTCATCATGATAAATTACAATTCTCCAGTCAGCATGATGAAAATTAGCACTTGACCATAACTCACCAGGATTTCTAAAGTAGGAAGTGGTATAGCTAACCTCTGACTCAGAGGATGGATTCCAGACAGGGGAACAGAGAAAGTTAGAGGGCACCAAGGAGTGGGTTAGATCAGGGCTTCCATCTGAAGTGGGTGAACCTCTGGGGGTTGTGTGGTTCACCATTTCATGTTATGGGCACATTCATTTTTATTTTAAAGTGGGGACCCCTGACGTTCTTCAGAATTGTAGAGAAAATATCCCCCCAAAAGCAAACAGCACCAAAACTTGGGTAGAAAAAACTTTAGTTTCCCAGAAGTTCACCCCTAGTGCTGCAGAACGCCATCTTCATACAACACAGGGTAATGTATATACCACCACCCAAATGGTGCTCACAAAGCTCAGTGTCTGATTTTTCCATACTTGAGTGGATACTACCCTCTTCTTAGCCACTTCTACACTTTCTCCCACTCCCACATCCAACACCTGTGGGTGGATCTCACACCCATCCCTGCCCTCCACCCTGGTGTCCAGCTTGAGCTCGAGTCTTTTTCTGTCATCTAACCCCCTGCCTCCTCTTTTCAACCCTCTCTCACTCCACCTTTACCTGGTCATACTTTTCCCTAAGCTGAGAGTACATGCTGGCCTCACCCAAGTGCCTAAAGCACAGGGGTATAAGAAGAAAATAGGACATCTTTGAACTTATCTTTTGATCTTAACACGCATTATATGAATTATGTTGTGCTAGTGGTTGATATGCAAATTGGCAGTGGTACTCTCTGTCAGCATTAACAGTGGGTCACTGTCATATGAGCAATCGTGACAGACTCTACTCCTGGGTGCCAGTGATCACTGTGTTCATTCACTCAGGTGCAGACTTTCACTTAAAAACCCCTTTATTATATGCCTGCTTAGGTTTGGAAACCAGACTTATTTTTCCTGGTCCTGAAGATTTAGTCTCCCATATGCTAGGCCAATGTCTTACTACCTGGAAATCAGATTTTTTTTTCCAATTTCCTTAAATATTACCCAACCAGAGCTGAAGAGATGACTTGGCAGTTAAGAGCCCAGCAGCCATATTGGTGGCTCTCAGCTTCCTGTAAGTTCAGCTCCAGGCATCCAATGCTTTCTCCTGGCCTCCAGTGACATATGAACACACACACACACACACACAACACTCACACACACTCAATACACACACACACAATACTCACACACTCACACACTCACACAAATCTAAATATATTAGGGAACTTCCTCTCTTGTCCTACTAAAAAGGTGGTTTTCTTTTTTTCACAAGGTTGTGGACTCCAAGGTTCAGATTTCTTTGGAGGCACAGTTCTGTTGAATGAAAGTGCTTTTTGTTGTGGTCTCAAATATGGGATGTGAGGGTGTTTTGTACACCACTGAAACACAGACTTGTGAAAAGGGCACACAAAGCACCCCAATAAAAGACTGGGGGATATTTTGCCAGTCGGAAAACTGTCACGTGTGGGGAACACACATCCTTTGATGCACAGACTCCTTGGAGAGCTCGTGGTCTTGGTCAACAGGAAGTACCTTGTGCAGAGGGTGTGAAGTTGACCAATCAGAAGACATGCTTGTGCAGGTATAAAGAGGAGACCCTGGAAACGCAGAGGGGCTTCTCACTTGTCATTGTTTCTTGTCTCTTCTCATACCTACTTTGCTTTGAAAGACTCCAGACAACGCTTTTCTGAAGAAGTTGGCTGCTGCCTGCAGAGACTTGCTGAAGATCAAGGCCTGGGTGGAGCTGAGCCCAGGCTGGCCCCATTTGGGGCCTAGAAAACTACTACTTCTTTGGCTCTTGTTCCTGTTTTTGCTGTTTGTTGTGTTCCTGCTGCTGCTTGCATCTGTTCCTGAGTGTGCTGATTTGGCAGGACTGCTGATGAAACTTAGGAGGTTTATGTCCTTTCTCTCATGCCTTAGGTTGGTGGGTTAGAAGGTGTTTAGAGTTATTAATAAGTTGTTTAAAAGTACGCCTTCACAAGGTCTCACTAAGTAGCGCAAACTGGCTTGGAACTCATAATTCCCCTGCCTCAGTGTCTTGAGTACTGTAACCACAGACATGTGTGCCACCATGCCAAGCTCACAGGACTTTTGGATGGTGCCAACATGGATGTTCTCATCCTTGGCCTGGATGGCACTTGTGGACTTCAGATATTTTCCTTTCACAATCCAATGAATCTAATGTGCAGCCAGGATTTAGAATCATTAGTTCTCATGGAAGTGAATAAAGTTTAGGGCCCACAGCTGCAGTGCATACCTGGGGCATTAAAGGACGGTGGTACCTCCTTCTGCAGGTGGCCACAAGTCCACTTTGACATCAAAATAAATGTCCCAGAGCCAAGAACAGTTAAACCGAGGTCCAAGGTAAGCTACTGTAATGATCATTTGTGTGCGAGCTGGTCTACAAAAACGTACACCTGTGATTAGCAGCTCCCCCCTCAGAGAAACACTGAGGGAAGATGCTATCACCATGAACCTAAAGCCAGACCCAAAGGAGCTAGTGACAGACTCTTAGTGACCACTGCTTCCTTCCCCAAATGGGACATGCCCTTCTTGGATTCGTGGCAGTTGAATCTCTTCCTTATTCAACAAGAATCCTTCAGAGTACTGTCTCTGCACAGGGAGCTGGGGGAACACTGCCAATGTTGTGTCTGAGACTCTGCCTGATCTTTTGTCCCCCCCCCCCCCCATGTGTGACCTTCTTCCCTCCAACCCCGTCAACACCTGCCATTAAAGCACCTTTGCTCTTCTGGTAACTGTATATATTTCTAAGATGGTTTGTCACTTAATTAACTCACAGGGGAAAAGCTCATTATCTTTCTTTTCTTCAAGCTAAGCTTTATATTCAAGTTATTATTTTTTGCCATTATTAAATAAACTCTTGAGTTAAAGTTAGTAATTTGGGAAATCTTTAGAATTTGTTAGAATGAAATATGATATACCAAGTTTTAAATATTTTTGCAGTTGGTGTGTGTGAGTGTGTGTGTGTGTGTATGAAAATTATCCTGTGAATAAAGGGGGAGGAACACACAGGGCACCAGTGCATGTGTAGAGATCAATGGACAACTTTTGGGTGTTGTCTTTTTCCATCCTGTGAGTTCTGGGGATTAGACTCATGTCATGAAGCTTGATGACAATCATCTTTTCCTGATAAGTCTGTCATTTGGTTTTTTTGTTTTTGTTTTTTATACTAAGAAGAACAATTGGTTACTGTCAGATCATGTGGAAATCAAGACAAGAAGGAGCATATGTGTATCTTGAGCAAGTTCAGGAAATGGAAGCATTTTTTTTATGCTAAGAAACTTGGGCTACAGATGGAGCTTAGGTGATGGAGTCCTTACCTAGTGTGGACAAAGTCCTGGGCACAACCCCCACCACCACATAAACTAGGTGTGGCTGTGCATGCCTGGGGTCCCAGCCCTTCGGGGACGCAGGCAAGGGGGTGAGGAGTGCAAGCCCATCCTGAGCTCAAGGCCACAGCCTGGGGCCACATAAAAATCTCATCTCAAAAATAAATGAATAAATAAATAGTTCTCAAAACAAAGCAAGGAATGTGTAGCTCTGAGATAGCAAGAAATTAAAATGAAGCCCTCTTTCATTGCCCTCCCAACCTCAACTCACACACTGCTGTTTCAGAACATCGTCCGTCTATTTATCTGGGTGTTTTAAATATTTTCCACTATCTGATTCACTGAAATTCTGTTCAGGTTTGAGGGAGCCAGATCTCATTTGAGGGCTTGCCCCTAAAAATCCTCTAGTCCTTGAATGTTCCACACTTCTTCCTTCCAACCAGTTTATGAAGGCGAAACAAATTAGCATGTAGTTGAATATTAGTTTCACAAATGTATAGAACATTGGCTCTGTAAACTCCACTTTTATAGATTTTCCAGTAGAAGGAGTCAGAAAATAGGAAGTACCAATACTTCACAGTTCTCATAGTCATCTTTAGAAAATAAGCTTCAAATCGGTTTGAATTTCAGAATTTCTTACACAGAAGCAGAGAGCACTCACATATAACACAGCTAGTTCAGGCCAAAGGTGAAGATCTGAAGGTATCAGGAAGTTCAATATTTTTCAAGCCAATATTTCTAAGTAACAAGAAGTATCTGTTGGCTGGTAACTGATTTTTTTTTTTTAGGGTGTTTTTTGTCTCATGCAGTTACACGCTTATGTAGTCAGCATGGAGAAGGTTTTCAGACAGGAGACTGATAAAGACACCCAGCTTTTCCATAACCAAGAACAGGCTGGAAGATAATTACTGCTGGTAAATACTAATACCAAATTATAGTTATTAATAATAGATATTTAGAATAGGTGGTCATTTCTACAATGAAACAAACAAACAGACAAAAACCCTAAAACACCAGGAATCATTTCCAAGAGGGAAGAGGAATTTATTGGTACAAAGACATCTGATTTTACAAGGTTTGTTCCACAGACCCTATCTATACAAGCTATGCAGGTCCCCTGAAGGATCTTAAAATATGCCAAGTATGCCATGTCTATTCAACCACCAAGATTAGAAATCTTTTATCTAAACATATTTTGTGCACCTTTTGTTCACTAGGTAGGATTTGGTATTTGGCTTGTAAGTTTTTGTTTCTTTGAAGCAGGGTTTTGCCACACAGCCCTGGCTGGTCTGGAACATTCCATGTAGACCAGAATGGCCTTCCTCTCTCCTCAGACTCTGAAGTGATGAGATTATTGGCATTCACCAACATGTTCTGCTAGGATTTTGTATTTTTAAGAAAAAGACAACTTGGGGCTGGAGAGATGGCTCAATCATTAAGAGCACTGACTGTTCTCCCAAAGGACCCAGGTTCAAATCCCAGCACCCACATGGCAGTTTGAAACTGTCTGTATTGGCCGGACATGGTGGTGCACGCCTTTAATCCCAGCACTTGGGAGGCAGAGGCAGGAGGATCTCTGTGAGTTCAAGGTCGACTTGGTCTACAAAGTGAGTCCAGGACAGCCAGGGCTACACAGAGAAACCCTGTCTCAAAAAAACTAAAAAAAAAGGGGGGGGGGGGAGACAACTTGAGGTCACATATTCAAGTAAATATACTAAGTACGTTAAAATAGTATCTCTCAGAAAGCATGCTGATGGATGTGAGAATAATTCAGTAAGCACACCTTCTAGACCTTCAGGAAAAACAGAAAATTGTGCTATAAAAGATTATTTAATAAAAATGAAAATGAAATATCCAGAAAATACTTTAACCCTGAAAGAATCTGTTTAATGCAGAATGTCTAAACTTTCATCTCCTCTGCCATATCTGTCAGTCAAATGACTTCTCACCTGAGCCTCCTCACCACCACGTGGCTTGTCTTTTGCATACAGCCAAAACCCCTTCAAGATATCCTTCATAGCATAGCCAGTAGGATCTTCTTCTTTTTTTTTTTTTAAAGATTTATTTATTATGAATACAGTGTTCTGTCTGCAGGTATATCTGCAGGCCAGAAGATGGCACCAGATTTCATTATGGATGGTTATGAGCCACCATGTGGTTGCTGGGAATTGAACTCATGACCTCTGGAAGAGCAGCAAGTGCTCTTAACCGCTGAGCCATCTCTCCAGCCCCAGTAGGATCTTCTTAATGCTCCGTTTGTCATAGATACCAGAGGACAATGGTTTCCTTTTTTCCTTAGGCTTTTGAACTCTCTGCTGAGAAGCCCTTGGAGAGGAACCCTGAAGAAGACCTTTGAGCACAGTGTCGGCGTCAGCAGGGGCTTCTGGTGAACATTGTCAGGTGTCCGTAAACTGAGAATGCTTCCCTACTCCAAAGTGACCTTGTCAGCGTGGTCTGCAGGGATGCTGGGGATAGACAGACCTGCATGTAGCTCAGAGTCACATGGGGTCTGGCCCTGAGACAAGGAAGGGTGTGGCTCGGGTCCTTCACACCCACGGGCTTTTACCCTGGTGAAAGCGCAGTGTCTCATGCTTATGCCTCTCGAGTGAGTATTTGGGGGCTAAAGAGTTTTCCTGAACTCCCTGTGTTTCCAGCTCTTCATGCCAGAGAGATGCCCGCTTTTTAAAAAGAAATGTGAAGTCTGTTCAAAGTGGAAGTTGTCTCCCCCAAGCCTTACTGCCTGGAGAAAACACTGAAACAAGGATCCGAGTTCAAGTCCCAATGATGCCACTTGTTAGCTAGGTCACTACAGCTAAGTCATTGGATTTCGTGTCTCCTCGCTGGAGAAACGGATGTTTAACAAGCTTCCCCTACCGTCTCACTAGTCGTGTTAGGATTCAAAATTAGATTGAGGAAATGCATGTGTAGGGATTTTTGTGAACTATAAAGCTACAAATGACAGAAGGCCGCTGAAGCTTTCTAAAATCTCAGCCAGGATCAGACAGGAAGCCAGAGTTAGTGGAAGGTGACCCTGGATATGATGGTTTGGCGCTCAAGTTATAGCTCAAAGGGATTCTGTAAGCTCCAGATGGTATCGGTGTCTGTAGAATCCAATTTGGGCTGAACCAGTCGGTCTGTCTGGCCAGCCGTGAGTCTCACACCAGGCACTTGGCAGGGCTGACTGGGGTCTGTTTGCAGTGGCACGTCAGCCCAAATTCAAGGTCCACACAGTGGCATCTCCACATCCACATTAGCTTGGCTTAGGACAGACAATGATATACTCTACTGACTAGCAAAACAAAGAAATAAATATCTCATAGTGAGAGACCCTAAAGAAGCTGAGTGCTGTTCAAGACTTAGTTTTGAGCACATGTGGAAATTTCCAGCATTAATCCAGACAAGCAGACCCATACCCTCACTGGGGCCAGAAGAGAAAGGACACAGTTCAGTGAGCACAAAGACACCGCAGCCTTCTCCAGGCATCTTGGCCTTGGATTTAGCATCAACTCAGGGAGGAGCCCATCAGAGGGTTAATGCAGCCGACATACTTCAATGTTTGGTCATACCAGCTGTGTGGGGACTAAGATAAAGGAAGAGCAGAGGTGACAGGTGTCTAAAATATATCAGGAAGTGAAAACATATTAACACTAACGTATTGAGATTTTAAGCATTAACCTTATTTGCCAGAAATATAGTGAAAAATTTACCTAAGGGGATTTTTTTTTATTGTTTTGAATCTTATTTTAGTTCAGTTTTTATAAGATAAGATTTCATTACATATCCCAGGGTGACTTCGAATTTGTGATCCTTCTGCTTCACCCTCCAGGGTACTAGGATTATGGCCATCACTCCTGACTCCTAAATGGAATTTAATATGGATTAATTTTAAGAAATCAGCTATACAAATGCCTGTGTTGAGGCATATTTGGTTTAGAGAATACTAATGAAGCAGTGGAGTAGTGAAGTAGTGTGTGTGTGTTTCTGTGTGTGTGTGTTTCTGTGTGTGTGTGTGTTTGTGTGTGTGTGTGTGTGTGTGTGTGTGTGTGTGTGTGTGTGTGTGTGTGTGTGTGTGTGTGTGTGTGTGTGTGTGTGTGTGTGTTTGTGTGTGTGTGTGTTTCTGTGTGTGTGTGTTTCTGTGTGTGTGTGTGTGTGTTTCTGTGTGTGTGTGTGTTTCCTTGTGTGGTTTCTGGAGAGACAGATGAAGAGAAACTCCTTGGACACAGCTGGTAAAATGACGCAGCAATCGCTGCCAAAGCTTAATGAACTGAGTTCAGGACCCACATGGTAGAAGGAGGGAACAGATTTCCTGCAAGTCGTCTTCTGACCTTCACATGTATTATGTGTGTGCTGTGGGACAGACACACACACACACATACACACACACACACATACACACACACACACACATACACACACACACACAGAGAGAGAAAGAGAGAGAGAGATACGCATACAATAAAATGAACAAATCAAAGCATTTTAAAAAAAGTAGCTGAAACATATCTTACAGAGACTGACAAGAAGTTCCAGAAGGAAGTATGCCAAAATATATATGATAATATCTCCTAACTGGTAATGTTATAATCGTAAATTATTCTTCTTTTTTTCCTTTATAATATGGATACTGTAAAAATGGGTATAATACTTTTATAATCACCTAAAAATAATTTTCTTAAGGTCCATTCCTGACAGTATTCCTACAGTTCATAAAGAGGGAAGAAGCACTCCCATCACCCATTCTATGAACTCACGGTTTCCTTGCTATGGAAGTCAATGTCAGGCAAGGAGCTCACAGGATAGTTCAGTGGTTCATACGTCCCTTGGACAGCACCATGAACCTCTGGGTTTGTTCACCAACACAAGAAACACCAAGGAGATTTGTTGTAGACTATGTAGTCAAACAAAGTTTTAACGTGTTTAAACTGGACAAGAATAGAGCAAGTCGTGGGGGGGGGGCATGAACCAACCTAATTTGCCATTACATTAGGATATAGATAAGAAACTATTGGAAAAGCAACTCTAGCTCTGTATGGAAAGGTACTATGCCAAGAACAAGCATGTTTCATCCTAGGACAATGAAAGGAAGTAATAAAATTGGCAGTGGCCTGGGGAAAGAGAGATTTCCAGTGGAATAAAGAGAAAAAAGAGGTTTCCAGTGGAATAAGGAGGTCTACTAAGTGGTTATAAAACAGTATGGCCCCAGTCCTGGTTAGAATTTCTTGGCCATCACTAAGATTATTACTTCTTATGTTGCATGTATACATTAAAATTTGTTGTATGATGGGTTGACATAGCTGAGCAGCAAGGAAAGGACAAGATATATAACTAGAGCTGGAAAAATTATGATAATAAATGAAATGAAGCTGGAGATCTGGCTCAGTACACACTAAAACCAAAAACAAAGTAAGGAAATCATGTGTCAAAACCAAATTTTAAACCCGAGAAGAAAATACAGGTAAATATTTTTCTGAGTTTGTGGAAAAGATGCTTTTAAATGAGACCACACAGGCGACCGTGAAAAACTGATACGTTTGGCAGATGATAGACCCATACCCTGAGACTTCATGTTTTTACTGAGAGTACCCTCCTCGGTGGCCAGCACACACATCCAGAAAAGGCATTGGCTATAAAATAGCAGTGAAGTTAAGCCTACATCTATTTTTAAATGCGGGATTACATCCGAAGAACTTCTGTCCATTTGCCAAGAGTGCTATGTGGAAACATAAGCCTCCCAAGGTTAAGTCTTCTGATTTTTTTTCTTGAAGTAAATAAATGTCAGCATTAAGAAAGAATCAAAGCCAATTTTCTTTTCAAAAGTCTGACTATATCATAAGCAGGAAGCAGAGTTTAGATTGAAGTGTTTTACAATGATCACGTGTGAAATGCATTTAACAACTAGGATCATATGGATTTGTGACTTTAAAATCCAACGCCTGGGCCATCAAGATATCCTCCTAGGTCCTGACACGCACCCTGGTAACTGAATTTGATCCTTGGAAACTACATGTCAGAAGACCCTGGCAAGCTGTCGGGAGGGACAAATAACGTCTCCTTACTGTGTTCTGAGCACAAAGTTTCAGCTCAGATTTCTTATGACCCCAACGGTGAGCAATTTGGGAGCACCTTCTAGAATGTTCTATCTCGTGCTGGAGAATAATAGCAAAATTCATGTAAATCAGACTTTGGGAGCTCACTCTTTTTCTGCTGGACAGGTATACCTATTTCACACTTACATTGTTGATACAATAAATCACCCTCATTGGGTGAAAGAGTGTGCTGAGGTTTTTAACAAAAGTGTTGATTTTACTCTGGTGGCCTGGAAGAATTCATGATACCTGGAAGTGTGAACCTCACACATTAAGTGTCCCCTGACAGACAGACGTCATCTCCTCGACAGTGTTGGTGGGGAACCTAGAACCAAAGTGAGTCAGGCCTCTCAAGGGTGTTGGTCCTCAGGGTTCACAGATCTGCTCTGGACACTTTGGTCATCTTAGGCACATTGTTCCCAGAAACAAGATAAGGGGACTGGAAACGGAGTGTGCCACTGTAGTCTTGATCGGAAATGTGGAGCGTATGCAGACAATAAAACAATTCCGCTACCTAGAGCTCTTACTTGGTCTGTGGATTACTTGAAAGTCCCTCCCAGAGTCCTTAGGTATCTCAGACACCCGAGGAGGTCTGTGGAAAACCTCTCCTTGCCATTCTAATGCCCAAAGGATCACACAGCATTCTGTCATCCTGGGCCTCAGTCACAGGTTGTGTCATTCCACCATGATAAGGTAACTGCGCTGATACTACTGCATCACGGCGGCTGAAGTCATGCATGATTAAGTAGGTGTACTGGAAGCAGAGAGGAAGGAGGAGGCTGTTTAGTGCGATGGAGTGCCACTTAACACATTTTTCCTTTCATTTTTAATAAAACCAATCATAGGTGGTGGTAATCGCTATTACATGCCTTTGTGTGGATTTGATTTCTAAATCTCTAGACAGTATTTCCCAATAGCTGCATTTTTTTTTTCAAGTAGGCTAAAATAAAGTTTTGACTGAGGGTGGGTAAAGGGGGCATAAAGGATGATAGCAACTTTTGTTCCAGTGTTAATTTTCAAAAACTCCAGATGTCTAATACTGAAAGCCAGTCCAGAGTGCACAGAGTTAAAGAGCTGGAGGGTTACCCCTCCTCCAGCTGAGGCTGAATCACACTGGGAAGGAAAGTCTGGCTCACTCAGTCAGTGTTTCTCTTCTGTGATTTCTTTCTCTGATGCTAAAGGGGACCTGGGGGAGGGGGTGGTAAGGTGAGTGGGCAGCCAGGAAATATATTTTTTCTTGGTTCCTTGTGATTGGAGGAAATTCTGTCCTCTCCTTTTGATTCAAAAGATTTTTAACAAAGTAACCTTTTCTTTGTTCTAGACAGCAGTATGACTTTTGCTAGTGGAAGTTACCCTTTTGGGGGTGTCAAACCAGTCCACTTTGATATGACTTGATCGAATGAAGTCATGCCGATGGTGGCTAGCATGCAGCCCTGGCCACTGGAGGAGCCGGGCTCGCTCTGTCTTCAGAGACTCAGGGGTTCTTTTTTAGCCCTGTCTTCTCAAAGTTGAGTCCTTGAGTCTCCTCCATTAACTGGACTTCACTTTCTTCCTTCCCTGTTTTTTGCTGGCTGAAGCCCATTGGTATGGGTGCTCCTCCACACCCGCTGTCAGAAGACCCTTGGCATTTCTGCACATTCAACCCCAAGATGATAGCTGAAATACTCCACTAGTAGCGCCGTGTGCAAAACCGATGGCAAGAAAACTTAGACCACACACTTCTGAGTCCTTTCAATAGAATACTCACATTCAGAAGTGAAGGAATAAATAGAGCAGCAGCAATTTAACATCATTTAGCAGATTTCAGTTCAAACCCCTGGTTTCTAGTTTCGCTTATTGTTAAAGAACTTTTTGTTAATATCTCAACAATGATCCATGCATATTATATAAGCTAGGGTTTTTTTTCTCACTATAATCTAATGTCGTCCTCACAATACGAGTAAAGCGTTGTCTGCATTTGACAAACAACTGAGTCTTAGAATCGTCACACAACCACATCTGAAAATGTCACCTGTGTTTCTTAAAAGGCCAAACTACACTGGCCCTCAAAAGGAAAAAAATAGATTGATAAACTCATTCTAATGCCTTAGGACCTCAATAAGAAACCAAATAAAAGCTAATACATGAAGACATAGTTTCTAAAATTAATAATAATAAAACATATAATTACCCTGAGCTTAAGAAATCAGACATTCCAACCCTCTTGTGGGTCCATGGATCCCTCTCCAACCCCGTGATCCTCCACTCCAGAGACTGGCCACTCAGTACAGGGAATGAGCCTTCTCCCTGCCTACAAAGGAAGTTTGAGTTTTTGTTTGGTTTAGTTTGCTTTGGTTTGGTTTTTCGAGACAGGGTTTCTTTGTGTACCCATGGCTATCCTGGAAATCACTCTGTAGTGATCCACTTGCCTCTGCCTCCCAAGTGCTGGGATTAAAGGCGTGTGCCACCGCGCCTGGCCTACAAGGGAACTTTTAAGCTTTTATCAAGTAATTTGCTTTGCTTTCAGTTCAACTTTGTAGTTACCCTGAATAACCTATTGGTTAGTTTTGCTTAGTTACAAACTTTTTGGACTTAATCTTTGTTGACTATCTCTTCTGATTAAATACTGACTATGTTTAAGAGTATAGCATATAATTCACTTTCACTGCTACTTAATATCCAACTCTGTGAATTTCATTTCTTTGTCCATCTCCTGGTTTATGTATACTTGTGGTTTTCTTGTTTTTCTGTACAAACAAATGACATTCTTGTCATGCTCTTGGTACTTCATGTCACAGTTTTTCTTAAAGATATATTTAGAATTAAAATCAGCAGGTTGATGGGGCCACTTGGAAGGGATAAATGGGGGTGTAATGTGGTCTTATTCAGTGTGTAATATGATTATATTTCATTGCATAAATGTACAAAATTTTCTAGAATAAAAATGTTTAAAAGCAGAAGGTAAAAGGTTAAGGTGATATAACTACGAATATTACAAATAATGACAACTCTTCCTTTTTAAAAATACACTTTAAAAGTATGTTTCTTGGTTTTTTTATCTCTGTCCTAGTAATGTGTCCATTGTCTTACACAGTTTTATTAGTACATTTTGTTAGATCTATATATAACAAATATGTTCTGTGAAATCTGTAGCTGAATTTTTACCAAGACTTTATTTTTACATTGACAAAATTTTAATTTTATTCCCTTGATAAATGGAAATCTTATTTCAGAAATCTTTCCCTTTCCAGAAGTCATAAAAGTGTTGTCCTGTGTTGTCATTTAAAAGTCTTGTTAACAGCCAGGCATAGTGACATAGGGAGCTGGGGCCAGGGGATCACCAGGGACTTGTGGCCGGTCTGGGATGTGTAGAGAGATCCTGTCTCAACAAAAACAGATGTGTCTCCTTAGCTTTGCTGTTCACATTTAAATCCTAACCTCCGAAATTGATTTTGAGACATGGTAGAGCAGGGGGTAAGAAATCTTGTTCTTTTCCATGATTTTAAAGGGGCCAATAAATTAACAATGTGTTGGATTAACAAATAAAACAGCACAATATTCTCTATAAAAATTGGCTCTTCTTTTGAAAATGAAAATATTTCTATATATTGTGGTTTCTCTTCCTTTAATATTTATTTTGTGGTTTAAAGAGTGTCTTAAACTGAGGGTGGTGGCATATGGGGAAGCTGAGGCAGGAGGATCAAGAGTTTTCAGTGAGACTGGGCTACACAGCAAGGCCTTGTCTTAGAAAAAGCAGAGACTACTGTCTTTTTTAAAAACTATTTTTCTAACTTGTTTTCAGTTACATAAAAAACTTAGTTAACTTTTATGGACAAATTTTGAATTTTAATAAATTATAGATTTGGGAGGACTCTCCACAAACATTTGACATGTGACTTTTGCCTTTTTCTGTGGTTGGCTTGGTTTTTATTATTTGTGTGGAGGTCAGAGGTCAACTGTCAGGGTTAGTTCTCTTCCTCTACCATGTATTCCAAAGAATGAACAAGAGGGCATACAGGTTGGACAGTTAACTTTTACTGTGTGTGTGTGTTGTTTATTCATAAAATAATATAAAATTTAAAACTGAAAAAATTTAAAAATTGTATAACAACAAAATGAATTAAAATACCCCTAATTCCATCACACAAGTTAATGAATTCTTCTAAATTACCTTCTCATCACCATTGCAATACAAATGTGCTGTTTCCAATTTCAAGGATTACTTTCAGATGAATAACCACCATAAGGTCTTTGATGTTATTGCCAAACACATTTTATTCAATAATAAGCACATTTTTACACAATAAACTCATGCTTTGCAGACATTGATTAACCAAATGGTGAGATCTCTCTCTCTATCTATCCATCCATCAACCCTCTTTTCAGTTAGTGTATGCCTTCTGCATCTTGATGAATCCATTGTATATTCCATGATATATAATATAACTATTTTATTTAATCATATAACATATTCAACATTTTGCTATTATAAAATTATGATTTTTCATTGTTCTGTGATGATTTTCTCAGAGTAAGTTTGTGAAAAGAGAGCTCAAAAATTTGGTGTTATTGCCAAGTTGTCCTCTAGAGAGTTTGTTCTGATGTGTCTTTCCACCAACCATGTGCCTGTTCCATCCTGTAATCACATTCTCCCCTCCCTCTGTCTTTCTCTCCTGTATGTACATAGACATATATGTCTGCCTTCAGGCAAGCAAACAAGCTCATTCACTTGCTAAGACACACACACACACACACAGACTCACAGGTACACACACATACACACATACACATGAACACACACACACATACACACACACACACACACACACACACACACACACACACACACACACACTACTCTAAGGCTGAATCATTAAATGGAACCAAAAACTTCCTGAAAATTTTACTAAAACTACCTAGGAAAACTTTGCAAAATTACCCCTATAAAACTCACTATTCCCACTCAGTTGCTTTTAAAAAGAAAGAGAGTGTGTATTTTTGGTGCACATTTCAAACAAGAGGACTTGGTGCATACAGTCTTATTTTTCTTCGCAAAGGAGCTGCTTGTTTTAATCTCATTATATCTGATGGAATTCCGTCATGTATCTATTGCTTTGTTTCTAAATATAAGTGTGTCAGGCTCTGCACCGTCTGTGGTCACGCAGGGGTTTTTGGAAACAGTTTTAACTTGGGGCATACCCCTGAGCGTGGGCAGCACCCACACACGCCATCTCAGCCCCCGGTTACCCTTTTGGGAAGTCCTGGTACCCTCATGAGGAGGCTTTTTTTTTCCTGCTTCATTTTACCATTCTCAGGTCCCTGGGGGTTTTCTTATATCCCCAGCTCCAGCTTAATTCACATTACTTTAATACACAGTCTTACATAGGAAATGCATCTTCTAGAATATCTGCTCTTGCCAAGACTACACTTTCTTCTCACTTAGAAAGTTATTTTTAATATCCCTGTCTGAGCCCTCTTGCCAAGGTTCAGATGTAACTTCTGTCAGGTTTCACCCCACACATGGGTACACTCATGTGGACTCTACTGTCCAGCACCAAAGATCATTAAAATGTCTTCTCCAAAGAAAAATCATACAGAAAGAGAAAGGAATTGGTTGTGAGGGAGGACAGTCATGGAACAGGGCTGAGCCTCCTCTTTCGTAGTAATGTGATTTTAAAACAGGACACATCTCGATGCTGTATGGAAATTAGATGGTGTAAGAGTTTCTCAAGGTGCGTGATATGGCCATATCTGCTTAGCAACCTGCTTGATGAATTGTAGGTATCTTTATAGGGTGCAATCCACAGGGCATTACATCTCATTTTCTTCATAGAATGGAAAGGGAAGGGACACAGGAAAGATGGGAAAAGCAGAGGCAAAAATAAGGTGAGAAGTGAAGAAAGACATAGATAGACGAGAGACAGACAGACACCTGGAAGGGAAGGACAGCCGCTCACTGGCAGAGAAAACCCAAGAGTAATAGGCAGAGGCACTTACTGACAGAAATGAACATTCTGTGGGAAAGGAGGGGAGCCCAGCAGAGTCCGAATGGCAGGAAAAGAGAGCTACACAGAACAAACGCCGACGCCTGCCTGGGCTTACCTCAGATAGAAAGATGAGGTGAGTATGAGGGCTCAGACTGTAGCTTTCACACCCCTTCAAATGCCCTCACTCTTACATGCTAACAGGTCTCAAAGACAAGAGTTATACAATCCCCAGCTGTCCAAGGGGAACCTGACTCCTAACTTTCTCCACAGACTTGCTCTCTGACTTCTTCCTCAACTCTTCAGGTATGTCTAAACTTTCATAAATTAAAAATAAACACCATTGCTCATTGCCTTTTCATACACAATTAACATGTTTTTTGTACCTTACATAGAATTTCACCTACCACAATTCTAGTCTCAACAGGAAAGGCGTATATTTGGGAGCAAAATCAAGGACAGAAATCAGCTCTCAACTTTCTTTCCTTTTCTTCTCTTTTCTGTTTATCGGTGTCTTGTCCCCATTTAGGTCTGTGCATCAGGTGCATGCCTGGTGTTCAACCAGGCTAGAAGAGGGTGTCAGGTCCCCTGGGACTTACAGATAGTTGTGAGATGTAGCTTAGACACTAAGAGTCGAACACGGGTCTTTTAGAAAAGCACCCAGTGCTTTGAAGTGCAAAGTCATCTCCCCAGCGGCAAGCTGACAACGTTCTTAATTAAATCTTCCAGCTGAACTAAATACTTTTATTGGTGTAAACAGAAAGACTTCCTGGGATATTGTCCAGAGGGTAGTCTGGAGTGGGGGCATTTCCAGGTCCATTAGAAGGCTTCTCAGCCACATCCCCTTTTCTGCTGTGCCAGCTTCAAGGTGGTTTTCTTTTCGTACTTTTGTTTCATGGTTGGAAGACTTTGTCCTTAATTCAGCATCTCAGCCAGGAATTGAGGGCAAGGGAAAGTTCTCACCCTTTCAATCAGAAAGCAGACTAACTTTCCCAAAAGTTCCCACTGTAAATCTACTTAATGCTACACCAATAGAAATGAGTCAGATCATCCTTCTCCGGTACAGGGAAGTGTAGGGAAGGCTTTGCCGTTCATCATGCCTGACCAGAGGAGGACAGAGAGAAGTGCTAAGGGTGACAGTGGGACCCTATGCCACAGGCTCGTCCCTGCATGGTTAAGTCTCCTTCTGTGCTCCTCTGTCTCTTGTTGTCTTTAGGCACAAATTCAAAAGTGTATTGCTTTAATAGAAACAAACCCGAGAAATTTCCACCAACTAAAGTAAGTACATTCATATTTATAAAAAGCATTTTCCTATAATACCCATACTATAACCATCCTGACAGGAAGGAGGTTGTTCTCAAGAGATCATTGTGA
>CAJQZJ010032789.1:4682888-4781519 GCA_907164525.1 Lophiomys imhausi
AGGAAGGAAGGAAGGAAGGAAGGAAGGAAGGAAGGAAGGAAGGAAGGGAAGAAGGAAGGGCTATCAAATGTGCTCTGTATTAAATGGGCCTCTGATTACTCACTTTGTAAAGATAAAAATTGATCCAGGTGGTAAAATCTTCAATGGGTGACAAGAATGATGAAAAGATTTGCAAACATTCCCTCGATCCTTAGGGAAGCCCCTAGGATTTTTCAATAAGCAGCAAAAATACTCAGTTTTGTTACCCCTTTGAAACAGGACAAAAACCGAGTAGCTTTAGAATCACCAGTGTCAAGTGACTGTCTGCACATGCCACCTACTTGAATGTGTCACTCTAAGTCCTCATGTCTGAGGTTTTCCATCTGTGAGTTGTGTAAATGACTTCAGAAGGTTGAAGGGAGGTGGGGAGGAGGTTATATTCCTTCCTAGGGAAGTACATCAGAATTTCTGGGCAGTGGTTTTCAATCCTCTTTACCCATCAGAATCACCTGGGGAACTCAAAAAACAGTAATGATTTAAAAAACCATAAGCCACCAGTGGAGGGGCTGAAGTTGATGTGGGTGGGCCAGACTTTAGAATTTTTCAAAGGTTTCCTAGTGAGTCTGAAGGGAAGTTTTGGAATCACTGTCTGAGGAAAACACATCATTTAAGAAGCATATTCAACACACACCACTCCAATAGAAGCTGAATTTTTCTATTTTGTTTACTAAAATTACCTTAACACCCAAGAAACCCTAACACAGAGAGGGTACTTAAGTACTGTTTAGGTGTTACTGTGATTATAAGGCAGATTACAGTATTGCCCAGAAATATAAATAAAGTAAGATTGAATTACTTAAATTTATGAACAAGTTGGCTGTGGAAATATAAGTGACTCTGAAAGCCCAAACACATTTCTAAAATTTTAAATAGGAACATTTTCACAAATGATGAGCTACCCCCCCATCTCCCTTTCTCCCTCCCTACCCCCAACACAGAGTCTCTATCTAGAGATGTGGTGTAGTAGTCAGGGAATTTGTGTTTACTGTATCCTCAAGAACCCCGATATATCCTTTCTTCTCTCTTCTTTCTGTACTAAGGAACTGTTTCTTCTCTCAGCAACATCAGAAATTCTCCATGAATTTCTGAATTCTCCATGAACTCATAAATTTCAAAAATTCTCCATGAGTTCCATGAAGCAGAGATTTTTCATGTAAAAGTCCATCTCCTTCTTTGTAGGGCATTCCCAGAAGGCAGATGTACTTCCAGCACCTACTGATATGATATGAAGAAGATTATGTTCTTAGCTTCTAATAACTGTCATTTAATGAATATATGTGTATATTGTTTTGTGTACATTGGAGGTTTCCCTCTGCTTTGTCCCTCTGAAGGAGAAAATAAAGGTAAGACCACAGAGATCCATCAGATAGTTACTTGGTGGCTAATGGTAGGGTGGCCTCAGTGTTTCTACTTCTCTGGACTGAAGATGAGAATAAAAGAACATAAGAACGTGTGATGGACTCTGGTCATTGTTATGTGGCTGATGGGCCAAGGTTCTTGGTCTTTCCCCAGGCTGCCGGAGGCCAGATCAACAAAAGCATTATGATAAAAGAATGAAGGAAGTCGAGTCCTCATGGGTCAGAAGTGTCCATATCTACACACTTTCATGTTACATTGCCTCCTAAAATCAACTACAGAATGAGCATTAAGAAATTTGCCGGGCGGTGGTGGCGCACGCCTTTAATCCCAGCACTTGGGAGGCAGAGGCAGGCGGATCTTTGTGAGTTCGAGGCCAGCCTGGTCTACAAAGCGAGTCCAGGACAGCCAGAGATATTCAGAGAAACCCTGTTTCGAAAAACCAAAAAAAAAAAAAAAAAAAAAAAAAAAGAAAATTTGCCTCTAGTATTCTCATTAACTAGCTGAGTGGCATTGGGCAAACCACTTAAACACAGTATGGATTTTTCTTTTCATCCATTAAAAAACAAAACAAAACAAAAGAACTGGTGACATGCTTTTCTCCACCCACAGGGTTGTAAGGAAAATGAAAAGGACACACGTGAAATCTTTTCACAATGAAACCCTTTGTGTACCCCATGTAGAGCAGCAAAGCACTGCTCATATTGTGGTATAGTGGTTTAGGAGCTCAGGAATTTGCTGTAAAAACAAGGGCAGGGTCCTTGTAAGAAGTCCTGACCCTGAAAGTGAACTGGTGAGTGCTCATGTGCTATTGTCTGTCTTGAAAGCAGACAAGAGCCCAGTTGAGTCAAGGCTTCCTAAGACCCAACCACTCCGCCATTCTCTCATCACCTGAGCCTGTTTACTGTAAGGTAGTCAACTGTCAGAACATCTTTGAAAGCAGCTCCTTTGCTCTCAGGAATGTTCTGCATTTCCTCTCTGTGGATGTGCAGGACAGGTCTATGAGAGCCCTGAAGGCCAAGTGCTTCCTGCTCTTGTCTTGCACAAATACTCCTTCCTGCTCCTCTTTGAACAACACCACAGCCCCTCAGTGTTCCTTTCTCTTCCTCCTGACAAAACCTAAATTGCTGAATGCCTTCTGTTCTGCACAATAAGCTTTTCCTTTTTAGACACCTGTGTTTGACCAACTAGGCTTGAAGCTAGCTGAACTCATGGCTACCACCTTAAGATAGTTAATTTTCATTGTTTCATTGTCAATTTGTACCTAAGAGACTGAAGCACACTCGTTGTTCATCTGGGAGAGCATTTCATAACTTAAAAGAGGGAAGACCCACCTTGAACATGGGATACAGTATGAGGTGGAATTAAAACAGAAAAAAGGAGAGAGCCAGTTCTACAATGTAAGTTACAGTAATTTACTACAGATAGCTAAGATCCACCAAAATGATTGTAACAAAAACAAAACAACAAAGAAGCGAATGTTTTTCTCTTCTCGTGACTTTGGAAGGAAGTTAGTGCACAAGAACTCCCACTCTTCCTCTGTGTGAGCACACATGTGCCATTAAGGCAGAATCTACATCTCTTAGGACATAGCAGGGAAGAAAATGCTCCCACCAAACATAAGTTTTAATCTAGTTTCCAGTTCCTGCTTCTTGACTGCCATAATGTTAGCTGTTCTGCTCTGTGACACCCTTCCCATCATGCTGTATGGAGCCCTGTGAAATCATGAACCAAACAAATCTCTCTTCCCTTAATTTGTTTTTAAAAGATCAGCAATTTGATCACAGAAATGAAATTTACTGTTATATCCCTCCTACTCAAGCCCACAAACAACTCATGTTCCTTCTCAATGCCTGGGATTCTAGACTAAAGCTATGGACAGTCAGGGTTCTTCTATACTGACTTCCTTCCAAAGTCACAAGAAAAAAAAAAAAGACACATTCCCTTCTTTTATATTGTTGTAATTATTTATGTGGTTCTGACCTATCTGTAGTAAATTACTGTAATTTCCATTGTGGAATTGGTTTTGAGGGCTAAACAAGTCAGCTCCTTGTTCTGAGTAGGCCTGAGACAAGGGTAAGGAACAACGAGATGCTTGTCAGGGCTCAGGGTTAAAATAAACAATAAATGAATAGATAGGTGGCTCAAAGCTCAATGATGTAGAAGAACTGTATTTGTTTATTTTAAAATAGAAATTAATACCATAATCTGTGATGAGAGGTTGGAGAGACCTCACAATGGTCAAGAATGCTTGATGCTTTTCCGAAGACTGGAGTGTGACTCCCAGCAACTGCATCCAGCAGCTCACAACCGCCTGTAACTCCAGCTCGAGGGAACCCTTTCTGGCTTCTGTAGGTACCTGTGTCTGTGTGTGTGTGTGTATATATATATATATATATATATATACACACACACACACATAAATAAAAATATATTTTTTTTGAAATCCATAACGAAAAACATGATTTTCTACATCTAAAGATGTAGTCGGTGTATCTGCATTTTTCTTTGGCTTTGATGCGTCAGTGTGATGGTTGGTGCTGCACTAACTGTGGGACCCTGTTTCTGAAACTCTTCCTTCACCTTGATCTTCCTGACCTACACTGACTGTTTCTTTGTCTGTGCAGAACACTCACCTCCTGTGGGGATTTCCCCAGGCTACAATGTCCTCAGATGTCTTCAATGTGCCCTCCCGCCTCACCTCTGACTCTCTCCTTATGTTTGACACCAGCACCCAACCTTTTCTACTCTCAGGCCAGGTGCCAAGCTAAACTCCTCATATTCCTTATGTCAGTTAAGCCTAAGTATTTCAACAGCCGAGGAAGCAGGTCCGGGCACAACCCTGGTTTATGTTGTATGACAGGGAAAAGTATAGAGCGGTCCTAAACAGTTCAGGGGACCAACGCATAGCTGAGCTACCCTCAACCACTCCACACTGAGGCTCCTTACAGATTAGGTCCCCAATTTCTTCTTTCCTGTTCTCGTTATTATCCCCTTAGGACTTTCCTTTCCAGGGTGTTCTGGTATTGATTAAAAGATTGATAAGAATCGTCTTGTTAAACCATAAAGTTCTAAGGGGCCTAAGAGGAAAGGCAGTAGACACTATGGAGACACTCATTTCCAGTTTTTGAAGAAAGAATCCAATCCATGAAGGATGAAGTGACTTGCCAAGGAGGCCTGGTGATGGTAGGCATCACTCTTAAGTGCTTGTTATTGTTCTAACTTTCCTCCTCTTTCCTCACTTTCCAACTCCTGTACCGGCCCCAGGAGACCAACCACTCCTTGAAACCGCTGTGCATGAGGAGGGTTGACCCCTCTCCTCCACTTTCTAGGTTGGGTGTTTAGTTCTACAAACTGATCTGACTTCCTGCTGTTCATTTGTTATCTCCATCAATGATTGCTTCATACATGTGATAAGAGTCATTCTAGGCAAAAGCAAAGCAAAGTCCACTTTGACTCACAATAAAGTTGATGAACTAAAAAAAAAAAAAAATGTGGGGTAGGGGTGGGGTCCAGCTTTAGAAAGAGCATTACCTGCCACCTGCCAGTCACCACTTGCAGACAACTCTGCAATGAAAGAAGTGAGACACCTTCAACAGATTTCTACATGGATCTTTGGGGGACCAGTTCTCACTCTCTAGCCATCATCTTGAACAAATGACATGAATTTGTGGGGCTTTGTTAAAATACACCTAGGTTCCTTCCATCCCTCCTGTGCCCACAGCACCTTGATGTATAGCTCAACATCTTGAAATGTGTCTTGGAAAGGAATAGGGAGTCACATGGTGAAAGAGATGCTTGGGTGAGAGGAGAGGGTTTTCTCAACAGAGAGCAGTCCAAGTTCTCATCCGAGATGCTCAGTGACTGCTCAGACACTGGCTGTGGACTCCTTGGGGGAAAGAAGGCAATCTGAGATTTACCCAGAAAGCTTTCCTACTGGTTCTCTCCCTGATTATCTTACCATGGAATTGGTAAGCTGGGGAGGGGGAGAGGAGGCAAGTGAGATTGTGACATGCTGTGGACATATGGGGAAGAAGTGGCATCCAAACAGAAATCTGGGCATTTCAAGTCCAAGTTAAGGAAACATTTGAAAATCCTTAATGAACATTAACCAGCAGGCAAAGAAGGCTTCTTTTATCTTCCAATTTGGAATAGTGGCAAAGATCCTGCTTCTACAAACGCCGTGAGAAAAGAAGTGTCCATCTTGGCCCTAGTCCTCTTTCATAGGTGGCAAAGTGCTGATTCTAGAGCATGTTAAAGGTGTCCTGAATGCCATTTCAGAAGACAGGCCTAATGGCTTATAATATAACCCTAGAATTTAGGAGTCTGAAGCAGGAAGATTGCTGAGGGTTTGAAGCCATCCTGAATGACATAGAGAGTACCAGGCCAGTCAAGGGTACATAACAAGACCCTGCCTCAAACAAACCAAAACAAAACAACCAAAAGTCATTTTTTTTTTTCCCAGGGAAGTTAGGGGGAAATGGCCACTGGATTAGATAGACTATGTGTCTCCCTAAATCTGAAATTAAACCCAGCATGATACATGATCTCACTGCTCCTCCTACGACTGCACTGGGTAAGCAAACACAGCAAGGGGCGCTGGACTGAGAGACAGCTGTCATCTCAGCTCCAAGAACAGTCTGTCTTTGAAAACCAACCTTTCCTTTTAGGACTATTGGAATATAAAGAGAATCCCTTCTCCCGTCCCCCCACATGCACCTGCTTCCAGTTTTTGTGTAGTTTAAAAAAAAAGCTCATTCTAGGATTTATTTTTCCTGATTCTATTTTTGCCATTTGTGCAACCAATATTCACTAGTTGGAGAGCCCCTTGGCTAACAGGCTCTCAGCTAAGCCTTCTCAGCTTTTGTAATTATGCCAGTAGACATCCTAACCCCATGGACCCCATCTATGATCTCTCCTTTAAACTATCTCCTTGGAAAGTAGATAGAAGCCCGAAGAAGGACAAAAGCTCCAATCATTTTCCCCTTTTGACCATGTTGATGAAAAGATATTTTTGTTGTCAATGCCATGGCTTGCTT
Organism: Lophiomys imhausi; assembly: GCA_907164525.1. Classification (NCBI taxonomy): domain Eukaryota; kingdom Metazoa; phylum Chordata; class Mammalia; order Rodentia; family Muridae; genus Lophiomys; species Lophiomys imhausi. Next base: position 4,689,323 of record CAJQZJ010032789.1, read on the forward strand.
TATACATTTAGGAAAACATCTTGACTACAAATTGAACTTTGGGGCAAATTAAGTCATTAAAAGTTTGAGGACTTGTACTATGCTTCAACAGGCCACGATTGGGGTGGGGGTGGTGAGCCTAAATATAACAAACTTCCCAAAAAGGCGATCTCAAACCTAACTGAAGTTGTTCTATTTTTGAAAATGGAAATCCCCGTTTTCGCCACACAACCCTGTGGTTGAGCAGTCTAAGAATTCAACCTCTGTGCTGGCCATAGTTCAAAGCCCATCCTTTGCAGAATGCCAAAGGCGGTCCTCTTCCTTCCTGCCACCCACAGGGTCAGTCCTAAATGCTATGGGTTAAACGTGACACCTGGTGTCCCTGGTGGGATGCCTCCAGTGGGAGATAAATCCTGTTTACAATGTGATTCCCCCTTGGTGGTAGTTTCTCTTTAAAGCATCTCTCCTCCCCTCCCCTCTTCACCCTCCCTTGCCCCCTTCCTCAGGCTAAGGATGGAAGCCAGGTCCTCAAACATGCTGAGTTCAGTTCCAAAAGCATTTCTTTGCAATCTTTATTTCAGTTTTAGTTTCTGAAGCTTAGATGACATCTCTCCATATGAAATGGCTTATATGTCCTTTTAAAAGAAAAAACAAGGCAAAAAAAAAAAAAGAGTCGTACTTGCCCTCAAATTTCATTTCCATGTTCTTTTTGAATTGGGTTATATTTGTACTTCAGATGCCAATCAGTCTGACTGGGTCACTTTGGTATTTCCATTTCTCAGCAATAGTCACTGAAGAAACCAGTTTCAGTACAGGCTCCTCCATTCCTTAGGCAACCTTCCTCTGCTCAGCCTCTTGTGGACAGTGGGCAGGCACAGCAAAGCAAAGACTCTGATACCTACTTGTCAGATATCTATTTCTGATATCTTCATATGGTTCCACCCAAAATCCCCAGTGTCATCTAACACAATTACCCATCTATATCTGTGAGATTTGCATCAGCAGATTCAACCAACAAAGGGTGGAAATGTTCATAAAGCTGAGATGCATCTGTACTAAGCCCATTAGAAGTCCCTAGACAATTCTTGACATTTTCCCTGAGTCCTGCAGTACAGTGGCTGTTTGTGTCTCATTTATATTGTATCAGAGTGCATAAGCGGCACTGAGATGATTTAAAGTACACAGAAAGGTGTGTATAGGTTGCATGCAGTTATTATGCCATTTAATGCAGAGGCTTGAGAATCCATTGGTTTTCGGATTCACAGGTGGTAGTCCTGGAATCAGTATCCCAGGGTGTCAAGTCATGACTATTCTCAAAAGCCCCTGTGTTAAGAGAACAATTAAAACCACGAGTTAGAAACCCAAATGCAGAGGGCTTCCACTGCCTCTTTATAACCCACTGGTCACGATAACTAATGTTGCTCTGCAACATTCTGTTTACATATCTTGTTAGATTGAATTCTTGATTTATTCAGCCTAGGATCAAGAAAGAAATGGAACACAAACTATCACCCACCACTGTGGTTAGGATCCTGTTTACATATCTTGTTAGATTGAATTCTTGATTTATTCAGCCTAGGACCAAGAAAGAAATGGAACACAAATTATCACCCACCACTGTGGTTAGGATCCTGCCATGTTCTAGAGCAGTGTGCATCACAATGCCAACTAGAGGACTGGTGATAGCCAAGTATACAGGCAGAGAAAAAAATGCCAGAAGACTATTTCCCAAAATAGTCAGGAATAATCTTCAGAAGATGGTCTATATCAGCAGTCTTATCTTCCTATTAATGTCTCACATACATCCTGCTTTATAACATGACATTTCAGCTATGAAATGGGAATCACTTCTCTCTGAATTTATTTGTTACCATGGCGTTATTTGTTATAATAAGCAACCAGAGAAATACCCAGGGCAGATGTTGTTAACTCCTTTCCACAGATTAAGAAGTGAGACACAAAAGTGACAATACACGAAGACTACAGAGATGGTTGGTGGTTCAGAGTGTTTGCTGCTCTTCTAGGGGCCTGAAGTTTGGTTCACAGCACCCAGGCAGGCAGCTCACAATGGCCTTATGACTCTAGTTCTAGGTGTCTGACATTTTCTTCTGTGTCCACAGGCACTTCCTCATGTGCTCACATGTGCATACACACATAAACAAACAGTCTAAAATAAAAAGTGATAATACTAAGCTTAGTACCACTCAGCTTGAGTCTTCCAATGGCCAACCAAGTGCTGTTCACTTGTGTCTAATTAAAGCGACAGAAAAACACAACTAGAAGTCATCAGTGTCCCAAGTGAAAGAACTAGAGGCGTTAATGACGACAGGTCTTTACTATCCTGACTTTTAGGGAAGAGAAAGGGAAATAGTTCACTACTAGAGCAATAATGATGCTAATTTCTAAATGGGAGAAAATACAATGTTTTTCAGTTTGTAGAGATATCTGAGAATGGTTGGTAAAGATAGAGAATTCTCACTCATTGCTGGTGGCAAAATATATTGGTATGAATCCTTTGGCACCTGGCAAACATACAACCATAACATCCAGCATTTTCTAGGTGCCAAGCAAAGTGACCAGAGTAAGCTGAGTTCTGCAGCTTTGCCCTTTATCAAGTTTTATTGAGACCTAGTCATTTTTTTACATATTTGTTTACATATTATCCAATGATATTTTTTAAAGTAGCATTATTGGGAAACTGTAAAAGAGACCATATATAATAAAGAAATCAAAAACATTTTACCATTTGACCCATTTTGATAAAAGTATGTAACCTCCCACCTAAGAAAATAAATAACATGCATCCATAAATGACAACTGTATACAAAATTCCCCCAAAGGGAAACTCATCTAGATTTCTACCAATAGTAGAATATACTAATATTTGCATATATATATATACAATAGAATACCTAATAATGTTAAAAAATATGTTGATATCTACAACAAATTTGTATCTCACAAAAAAGTGAATAAAAGAACTCAGATACAATCTAAAAGTGTACCTACAAAGTGAGTATATGAAGTTGAAATACAGTCAAAAAGAATTATGGTGATAGAAGTTAAATATTTCTTCCTTACATGGGAGTACCGACTAGAAAGAGATACTGAGAAGTTTCTGGGGTGTTTAATATTTTCCATACCTTAATCTGAGTAATAGTTAAATGCTAGCACCTATTTCATATATATGATATATATATATATCATATATGTGCTAACATATATTTCTTTTTTATGCAAAATCTTTTTTTTAATAAATACTTTATTTTTTTCTTCAAGTTACATCTCAGTCACAAACCCCTCCCTATTCCCCCTTCCTATCCCGCCCTTCCACCCTCTTCCCCCCAGCAGTTTCCCCTTTCAGTCCAACAGATGGTTCCTTCTCTTATAACAGTAAATACTATACAAAACAACAGATATAAATATGCCACATTTATGAGAGTTAAATGGCCCAGTATACCTTCCCAATGTCCAGTTTATACATATTTGGCCCCTGACTTTAACATTCTACTATCTAACCATCTCCATGAGTTTAAAGGTCTATATCTGACTCAACATTCATACTAACTTGCAACACACTTTTAAGAGTATCTTCTTAGATCTAGAACGCCCTCTTGATTCCTAAACAACTCAAAATTTAACTATGAGACTCTAGCTGTCTATTCTTCAACCACCTCAGAGACCTGAGAGGGATAAATATATCTGCTTATATAGGAAGTGCAGGGCCTGCAGCTTCCAAAACTAAGAAAGGACATACCAGTGACTGCCTGAACAGTTCCCATTTTCTCTCCATACATTCCTGCATCAGTCTTTAGCCTTTGGGTCCTGTTTCTCTGACAGACATTTGTTGTAGAGCAGGGGTTATGAAGGACTTACCTACCCTGTCTTGGCAGAGCTAGGCTGTCGACTTCCCTGCTACCAAGTTTTGTCCTTTTTGGACAGCAGTCTGTCTGCAGTTGGAGCAAGGAGTTTTTTCATGCCAAGAGATAGGCTTGCCACTAATTCAACCATCTCACACTGGAGATTCTTCGATGCTTATCTTCTACTTGGAGTAGAATAGGGGGTGCTGTCAGGAGCTGATATGTCTCGATATCAAAAAAAAAGAAAATCTTAATTTAAGATAACATCTTTGAATGCCATATTCTGCAGATCTCTTGGGGTTTTTGAAGATGCCCTATCCATCTCTTGTATTTAGATAAGCAAATGCTGCTTGTCTCTTAACAACTTGATTACTGGGTAGTTTAGAGAATATCTGTGATAGACTGTCATAGTAGCTAACAAAGTGACATGTTTGCATGACTAGGAGTTTGTTTTACTTAACTATCCTAGACAGTTTTAGACGGTTGGTATCAAGAGGCCAGAGCTTCACATTTTATTTTTAAGTATCTCTAGGTATGATACCATTAGGAAGCGTTACCTTTAATTTTGTATCAATATACAAGATCTATTCAATTGTGGTTAAATATACTCTTAATTATGTATCAATATACAAAGATCAATGCCTATGTAGCCCAATACAATCTTAATATTATGTCCATATACAGGGGTCAATACCATTGTGGCCAACTATAATCTTAATTTTGTATCAATATACAAATATCAATACCTATGTAATCCAATACAATCTTATTTTTTGCACAATAAACAATGGTCAATACCACTTTAGCCAAATATACTACTAATTTTGTATCAATATACAAAGGTATAAGGGCATATTCAATAATCTGCCCCTTCTTCTTGGACCTTCCTGTGCTATGTCTATGTCTCATTTTTCTCAAGACCATGCACTCCTACATAGGAGAGGAAGAAGGATACAGAAAAGAAAAAGAAGGAAGTCCCTGGGTTTAACCTCCAAAACCCATTAAACAGGACCATTTATCAGCTTGTAATCTCTTCCCCTAAATATCAGAGTTTTCAGTTATCCTTCAAATAACCAAAAAGAAGGGCGGAGAAACACCCTCCTCACCCTCTGGGCATGGGACGTCGCTCTTTTAAAGTGACTTCCTGCTGATTTGGGTCGTAGATCTTGGAGCTCAAGGTCAGCCTGATGCAGGGCAAACTCTAAATAGAGAAAGACTTCGATCCAGGAGTGGTGGAACACATCTTTGATCCCTTCAGATGGGAAACACAGGTCCCTGATCCCAATAATTAGAGTTCAGAGACACACACATGGGATTTGGAGGGACCTAGGTTTGGAGGCTACTTACAAAAGGCCTTCTCGATGCATGCAGATTGTCCTTTGGGATCTCAAAATATATACACTGGAGCTGGTTTAGCTCCAAGGTGACAGAATGATTTCTTCTTTAACCCGGATTGAAAGATAACGCTTTGTATGTTGTCGGAAGGCCAAATTTGCTTCAGGAGAAGTACTACCTAGCCCCCCCCCCCCAAAAAAAAAAGAGGGTAATTGTCCCAGGGTTGGGATTGGGGCAGGGCTCTGTTCTTATCTTTCCAGGAGAATCGAAGCGTCCATTCGGGGAGCCCGGGGACGGCTGGACAGTGGAAACCTCAGCAGAGAGCAGAATCAGGCACCAAGGAGGACGATGACCCAGTTGATTCAGCCTGGCAGACTTCCCAATAGCTGTCTCCATCGGGGGCCTGCAACCACGGCAATCCAATGTCGCTGGGACCCTTCAGCTCTACACAATGCCCCGGCCGGAACCTCAGTAAAGCCTGCAAGATCAGCTTCTGCCTACAAACTCCTTAGGTCATCTAAACAGCTGAGAACAGAAGGACTGAACATAAAAGAATTGTACTAACATTTTTAACCATTTTTCCATTTTGGTTCGGGCCCCAAACAGGTTTACTACGACCCAAACATATATTTCTTAAATACATATATAGTCATGGTTCACAGATGTTGCAGAGCTGGGTAGGACTATATTTCCCTCCATTGGCAGTTTACTTAGTATTTTCTGATATCAACTCCGATTACTTATAATCTCTCAAACAAGGGAAATGCTCTGCCAATATTTGCTATAGTGTATTATTTAAAAAATAGTGAATGACAAAGAGAAAATATATATGTGATTGGTATGGACACACTTAAAAATATTACACCTTCAATCTGGGCTTTGTTGAAATCCCATAAACAAAAAACACTAATGTAGAAAGGTCATTCTATCTACACTTATAGTGACTGTTTACTGGGCATTACATTTTAACTTTGGATTATCAATTTTCTTTTTTGTTTTGAAGAACTCTTTGATAATTTTACTTAATTCTTTGTCTATCTGTTGGCCTTGATATTAATTTCATTGTATCTTTTTTTAGATGCATTTCTGATCAAGGAAATATAACACAAATGTTCCTTCAGCTTCATTTCCAAGATCAAGGCTCTAGAACTCGTAGATACACAAGCTTGCCTTCTAGACACAGTGCAAAAGAAAGACCAGGTTGGGTTTACACCTGACCTGTAAGAGAATTCCATGTAAGACTGTACTGAGTGAAAAAGACAGTTTGTCTTTTTTTTTCTTTATTTTTATTAAAACTGAAAACCCAGTTGGTCCTTAGGATATCCAAGCCACAGTAGTGTAGGCAAACAACAAACTCATAAAATAACACATGACATCATTACAGTAACTTACTGTTTTCAAAGTCTGACAGATTGAGCCAAAAAAGAAAGAAAGGAAGAGAGGGGGAGAGAGAGAGACAAACAGAAAGAGAGAGGAGAGACAGAGAGAGACAGACAGACAGAGAGAGACAGAGAGAGAGGGAGAGAGAGAGAATTTTAGGAAAGTAAGCCAGAAGTTCACCAAAACTAACTTGTGGCATCTTATACATATTTGGTGACAGAGTCAGGCCTGTCGAGGGCCCTACGTAAATTTTCCTAAACGTGAATGATTTGAAATCTCAATGAGTAAATCCATTCAACTGAAAAGGACATTAAAATACTAAGTCCAACAGAGTTTTATCTAAAAACGGATCTCTTTATCTTGGACTAATAAAGATCTTAAGTTTGAGTATTTCTCTTCCTGTTTTCCAAGCTGTCCCAACATCTACCCAGGCCTTTTGGCACCCCAAGTGGGAACTGTGAAATGTCCGTCATAGAAGCAACAGAAAAGGCCAACAGCAAGTCTCACCCTATGGCTCTCATTTTAAGGCAGGACCCACAAACATGGTTGGGTCAACCTGGAGTTCCTTGGTCTCATAGACTGAGCCTAATTCCACTTCCACCATCAAGTTCCTCATTCAGCTGGCCCTGTCATTCTTAATTAACCCAAGAGTGCCTGGTATTTTTAATCTTTGACACCTGTTTTCAAACACTCTTTTTTATCTAGGCCCAGCTGGGACGACACTCTTCAACCCTTCCTATTTTTGCTTCTCACTTTTTGAGCTGCTGTGTTTCGGTGTTCAGTTTCACTGGAAGCTGGATTCTTGCCTTATTTCAAGTGAGTCTGGCCTTGGGCATTTGAGACATGGAAAGACCTTGGACAAAGAGGAAAGTGGGCCTGCAGGCATCTATCAGTCTGTCATCCAGGGAAGAGTGGGCTTCAGACAGTCTAGTGAAGGTGTGGAGTATCTCAGTGGTTTCCTTTCGCCACACATGACAGTGGAAATTTTTGCTTGAAACCACATGTGAGACTTGCTTACACAGATTTTTTTTCCAGAATATTTATTTTTCTATGGCAACTCCCTACCAACAAAATAAAATAAAAATATGAGGAGGTTGATTTAGGATACTCATGGTTACTTTGTACTGAAGTAGTCTTATTCTTTCCTAAATTATTTGTTTTTTAGGGAAAATTAGGTAACCTCTTTATTTCCAAATTGTAATTTAGTTTAATATAACTTTACAGCAACAGGAATTTACTTGGCTTGATGGTATGGTAACAATGACAATAATGCATGACTCAGGATTTACAACTATTATATGATGATAGAATTTAATTAGCTAGCCATTTGGCCTTGTACCTTGTCAATATACTGAAAAAAATTTTATTTTATTAGGCAAAGCACTAGAATGTATGTTCTGTCTCTCCTTACAAAGTAATTTCTGCTCAATATTCTCTTTTCTCAGGGTTATTAAGTTAAATTGACAAAAATTTGTCTATATGATTAAGACGAGGCCTCATGTAACTTGTGCTAGCCCTAAATGCGTTATATAACTGAGGAACAATCCTGAACCCCACTCTTCCTTCCCCTACCTGCCACCTCCTAAGATTAGAGACATAAGCCAGCGTGCCCAGCCTAACACTTGTGGAGTTTCTCTATTTCTCACTTTTTAATTCCTGTGACCAAAATACCTGGAAGAAAGGACTTAAGTTTCTCCACACACTCCACTGGCAGTGGAAGTGTGTGGAGAAACTTCTCCAGGCAGATTGGAAGCAGAGAGACAGGGATGCTGGCTTTCTCCTTTTATCCCCTCTGAGTCTCCTCATCAGCAAATTGGGTGATTCCCCAATCCATTAGAGGAAAGCCATCATGGTTAATTCCAGTTTCGTTCTGTCTGCACACATGCCTGCAGGCCAGAAGAGGGCATCAGATCCCAGTATAGATGGTTGTGAGCCACCATGTGGTTGCTGGGAATTGAACTCAGGACCTCTGGAAGAACAGCTAATGCTCTTAACCACTGAGCCACCTCTCCAGCCAGTTTCGTTCTTTTGGCTCAAGATTGCTTCAGATATTTTGGAATCTTCACAGCTCTATAGAAATTTAAATTTTTCTTGACAGTGTTTTGAAAAGTGCCGCTGGGATTTTGACAGCTATTGCAGCCCTCTCCCAATTGCCCTGAGTTGTGTAGGAATTTGGACACTATTCACTCTTCTATTCCATGAATATAGAATATGTTTCCATTTATTTGTACTTCCCTTCAGATTTCTCAGTGGTATTTTGTAGTTTTGAATGTGTGGATCTTTATCCTCTTTGATTATGTTTATTACTAAGCGTTTGTACACTTCTTTAAATGGGATTATTTTCCTCACTTATTTCATTTTATTTGCAAATGCATTGTTAGTGTGTAAAAGCGTGACTAGTTTTTGTATACTGATTTTTGTTTCCTGCAACTGTGCTGAATTCATTTATTCTAACTATTTTTGGTGAAATGTTTAGAGTTTTCTGTGTTGAAGATCATGCATGTCATTTGCAAACAGGCAATTTCACTCTACTCTGTCAGTCTGCATCTTGCCTAACGGTTCTAGGCAGGACTTTCTTCCAGTGCTACATTGAATAAAATTGAAAGCATCCCCATTTTGTTCCTATTGTTTTACAAGAAACCATTTGTAACTTCTTATCGTTAACCACGTCAGCTTTGACCTTGTCCTTCAGATGATCTAACTTGCTGAGTTTGGTCCAATGGCTTTCCTGCATCCACAGAAATAACTGTGTGTTAGTTACCTTCCATTTTGGGCTGTGCCCTATCATATGTTTAGGTTTGTGGATGCTGAACCATCTCTGGGTCTCAAGAACACCTTTTCTTGATCATGGTGTTTGATCACACTCATGTGCTGTTGAAACTTCTCTGCAGATATTTACTGAGGATGTTTTCATGTTTATGAGGGGTAATGGCCTATCATTTTCTTTTTTCAGAGTCTTCATCTAGCTTTTTTTCATGGTAATGCTGGCTTTGCAAAATCAGCTTGGAAATGTTTCCTTCATTACATTTTTGGGAGAGTCTAAGGACTGGCATTAGTTCTCCTTTAAAGGTTTGGAAGAATTTGTTATCAAATTCTAGGCTTTTATCCATTAGGAAGCATTGGATCAATGATTTAAATTCCTTTGTCATTGCTGATCTACTCACATACTCTGGTTCCTCGTAATTCTGTATGACCATGTGATATGTTTCTAGGCATTATTTGTTTGTTCTACATTAATTACTTTGTTGATATAATTATTCATTGTATCTCACGATTCTTTGTGCTTCTGTGATATAACTGTATTGCCATCTCTTTAATTTTATTTACTTAAGTGTTGCCATTTTTCTAGTTTGGCTAAGGGTTTTCCATCATCATAGAAAATCACTTCATAGTTTCCCTGACTTTTTCCATTGTTCTTCCATCTTTGGTGTCACTTCAATATGTTTTGATTTTTATTATTTCCTTCTGCTTACTGATAACAAGATTAATCTTTGTCTCTAGTTCTCTGAGGTGGTGTAGCAGCTGCTTTGTATACATAGTAAGAAAAAGATTCCATGGTGAAAACTGCACATTGTTTCTAGTAGAGTTCATTTTAACAGACAAAATTATACATAAGAATGGCTACCAGCGAGCCTACAATTACTTCAAGAGAGACGCCAGACCATCCCAAAGACAAGTTGTTTAACATGAGGTGACCAAGAAAGGACCTGCAGCTAGATCTTGCTTGCTGAAATATGGTGGGTTTTGAAAATATCAAGGGAAAATAATTCACCACACAAGGAAAATCCCATAAAGCAGATTTTCCAGCAGGAAATTTCAGATCAGGTCAGGAGAGAGTACAATGGGGTAAGGCAAAACTCAGCAGCCACACAAAGCTGTCTTTTAAAAAGGGCTAAAACATACTGAACCAAATAAAATCTGTCAGACTTCGCTATTGTTAGACTCCTTTATAGAAATCTAAAAGGAATCTTTCATGTTCAAGAGAAAGAAACTAACAACATAAAAACATATGAATGTGTGAAGTTAATTGAAAAAGATTATAATCATGTTCAAAATAACCCGAGTGTAATGATGGCACACAAATGACCTAAAGATAACTAAAACTACAGTAATTTGCTAAGGGTGCACAACATACAAATAAGTAAATTATGACATTAATAATAAATTATGGGAACAGGAGAAGTTAAAATGTAAAGTTTTGTGCAAATTTATGTTGTTATCAGCTTAAACTATTATATAACCCAGATCCAGAGCTTTGAGTTGGCCCAACCAATATTTATCTCATCTAGGAACTGCTGGAGTCTAAGAAAGGGCTAGTCCTGCAGAGCCAAAGCTGAGGATCTCCATGACACAGGGCAACAACAGGGAGTCTGAGAGGAGTCCAGGCGAGGGTCTGGTATTGATGGCATGGCAGAAGCCAGAGGCCTCGAATCGGACCAATGACTCATTTACTTGCAAGGAACATTTACAAATGAAGCTGTGTGGACAAAAGGGTACACTGTGTGACACACTGTGACACACTGCAGCTTCCACAGTGAGATTTTTAAAAATGTTTTGTTCTATTTGTTATTTTTAATTTTTTGTTTCCTTTGAGGGGGTTGCAAGGGCAGAGGGTGGATACAGGGTGTGGGGAGATGAGTGGGATTGGGGTGCATGATGTGAAACTCACAAAGAATCAATGAAAAGGGTTTGTTTTGTTTTTTGTTTTTAAGGGGATAGCATACCAAGGTAGGATCAGGCTTTCCTTCCACATGAAAACAAGCGCCTTGGTTTGGACTCATCCTAATGATTTCATTTTTACCATTTAACACTTTTCATAGATTATCTCTATGAAATTCCTATCTCCAAGTAAGGTTCCAGCCAAGGTGCTGGGCATTAGCACTTCAGTATGCACATTGTATGAGGCAGCCTGTTGTTCATGAGGCATTGAACTTAGACCTGAATTTTCTTTTGTTCCAATTTGTGTTATATGAATGCTTTAATTGGTCCTTTAATTATCTTGCTTTAAAATTTCATAGGGCCCTTTATATAAGTATTAATTACTGCATAGTCATATAGAAAGAAACCCCAGTCATGTGACTTTGGGATCATGAGAATTCTGCTAAAGCCAGTTTGCTAACCTTTGACCTCATTAAGTTCTGTATTGGTAGCAAAAGAGTTTCCAGTTTTCTTTCAGTCTACCTCTGTTGTCCTCCATATCTTACATGAAGTTCTAAATGTTCCATAACAGCTTCTGTATTCATGACTAATTCTGGATTCTAGCAATAATATATTAGAAGGTAAAATTTAACTTTCTTTCTTTCTTTTTTGACTCTAGGCTGCTCTGGAACTGAACTTGTTATGTAACCCAGGATGACCTAGAACTTCTGATCCTCCTGCCTCTACCTTACCACACTCACACACACCAACAAAATCACGAATCTGTCTACAAATCTAAAAGAAAAAGATTTTACTCTTCAAAATATAAATAAAACTATGTAAGGTGCTATAATCTAACCTTTACATGAGTAAATAATCTAACCTTTACATGAGTAATAAATATTTCATAGAAGAAGTATGAGACTCAAAATTCAAGGGGAAAAAAAAGCCTTTATGGTCATCCTTCATTTTCAGGGATAAGAAGTGCAACCCCAAAAGACTCCTCATTTTATATTTACTTGCTTGTTTTTTAGGCTCGTGTGTGTGTGTCTGTGTGTGTGTGTGTGTGTGTGTGTGTGTGTCTATGTGTGTGTATGTGTGTGTGTGTCTGTGTGTGTGTAAGTGTGTGTGTGTCTGTGTGTGTGTGTCTGTGTGTGTATGTGTGTGTGTCTGTGTGTGTATGTGTGTGTGTGTCTGTGTGTGTGTGTGTCTGTGCGTGTGTCTCTGTGTGTGTGTGTGTGTGTGTGTGTGTGTGCATTTGTTCATGTCCATAGTGCATGTGTGGTTAGAGGACAGCTTCCAGGACTCTTCTTCCATTAAGTGAGTTCCAGGGGTTGAACTCAGCCCAGCAGGTCTGGCGACAATCGCCTTTACCATTTCTCTGACCTCAGAGGTTTTATTTAGGCTACCCCAGAAACTGAAATATATCTGCTTCAAACACTATCTTCAGACAGGAGCTGAGAACACAGCTTAAGGCTAACATCTTGTGTACTTCTAAACTCAGAAAGTCTTTGGGTTTTAGAGACACAGTTTGGTTACACTCATGATGTCCCAAGAGGATTAGGGGCAAACTCTCTGCTCCAGCACATTATTATCTCTATAGCAAAGGATGCACACATGGCCAGCTCAGGTAGCCTAAATGAAGCATTACACTTCAGATATTAAATGGATCTGATTTTATACTCAGAATGTATAAACATACACTTTTCAGAGTCTTCAGTAGTTTTCAAAATTCAAGAATTCAGATAAGAGATTGCTGGTTGCCCTTCCTCTCTGAGAGAGATTCCTAAGCTTAGTTTGCAAAAAGACCCAACTGGATTGTTTGGAGTATGGCTAGGGTTTGGAATTTTGACAACCTCGCAGCTCTGATGCAGGTGGCTGGGTGGGTGGGGGAAGGGGGCACTTCAAGAACCTTGCCCAGAGCCCCAGTGTCAAGACCTGGAGTACAGATAGGACCGTCCTCCACGTTATTTTTAGCATGTGTCTCTTCCAGCACATTCTTCTAATGCCAATTTGGCCCTGAAGGCAAGTTTCATTGAATTGAATCAAAATCTGATGGTATATGGTTGTCCAATACGCATACATGTATAAAGACTCAGGTGGACCACAACAAACAGAGTAAGGAAGGGAGGATTATTGCTTCAACTTCCTTCTGAACTGATGACACCGGCACTCATTCACTATTGATTGTCCTGTGGGTCAGGCACTGAGAGCAGGACGGGCCTGCACAGCCACAGACTCTACACCGAGTTGCTCTCACCGAGGAACACTCTTTTATTGCTAATTCCTCTTTCCTCCTTCTTGGCTCAGATTTGCTAGACCTGTGGGCACAGCTACAGAGGCATCTGGAACCTTTAAAAGCTACAGCTCCATCTGCTGGAATTATAGAAAACTCACTAGTGTCCCACTGCTCCTAGAGGAAGGAGCATTAGGCAAATCTCCATGGTTGAGAATGCTTTGGTGTTAATTAGGTGAACTCCCAGAAAAATGTGCCAAAAGTTTGCTGAAGATGAACTGACCTTTCTTTCAGGAACCTCACCTTGAACCTGGACTTCTAAGAAATCCCAGAATGGAGCTCTGCCTCTGATCTTAGTCATAGGTAGTGTGCAGGCAGGAGAGATCAAAACAGCCAGAAAGTCTTTCCTGGGTCTCCTGGGCTAACCCTTTTCCCTGGGCTCCCTGAAGCTGCTTGCTCCACCCGTTTAGTCTCTCCTGTATTTCCTTTGCCCCATTCTTTTCTCTGCAGCATTCAATGCCCCCTGAATTCTCCAAGGAAGGCTCTGTTTCCAGCCTCTTCTTCTATCCACCTGAGTTGTTAGGTTTACTTCTTTGATGGGTTTGCATAGAGAGATCTGTTATCTCAGCAAAAATTGCCATACTGGGGTCTGTTGGGAGGCTCTTGATCTCTCTGAAGGCAAATGTGCATTTCTGTGGAAGAGAGCAAGAGCCAAAGGCAGATAGATCAGTACTCACAAGCAAGAGTGTAGCATGCTATTTTTAGACATGCTGACTTCCACAGAAACAGAGGATTTGAATAAGTAAAGGGAAGGAACAAGGGTGAGAAGGGTGGAATGAATATTTGAGAGTCTGGGAATGAATGTGAGCCATGGTGGAGCCATGAAGGCACAAGAGATAGAATGCAGGCCCACTTCTCAATGTCAGCTCCACAATAGCAGGGACTTCTTCTGGTTTGTTCCCCAGGTTATCCTCTGGGCTCGAACTGCAGGATCTGATGGCAACCGCACAATATTTGAATAAATGAGTGAATGAATGATAGAATACACTGACCGGGTTGTAGTGCCAATTACTGTTACAATCTATCAAACAGAACCTTTAAAAGTACCTAGAAGTCTGTACGTTCTAGATTGCTTTAGGAACATCCGTGATGCCAAATGGACCATGTGGGGTTCATACCTACGATCCTGATACTTGGGAGATCCAGGAAGCAGGATTGCTGTGAGTTTGAGGCATGGCCGGGCTACATTGTAAGTCCCAGGCCAGCCTGGGTTGCAGAATGAGACATCTTAAGAGAACGACAGGATCTGGGCTCTCGGTTACTCATGCGCACTCATCGTTGTCAGCCCATGCCCCAGCGCCCTGACGTCTCTGTTCTCCCACCTCTCCCACACCTTCTCAACTTAGATCCATCACTCATTGTTCCGATTTTACCCTAGTCAGTCTTCCCATGGCTTGAGAACAAATCCCCAGCTCCTTGCCACGCGGCTGAGGGTCTTTGTGTCTCCGTTGATCCCGATCCTGTTTTGTTTGTTTGTTTGTTTTATCCTTTTCAGCATTGTTCCTTCCTATTTTGAACACTTTTCCCTCTCTCCTTGCAGCGCTTTCATGGTTGAACCCTTTCTCATCCCTTCTTTCAGGATACCTTCTTTGGTGACTCCATTGAGAGTCAGCTAACCAGCTAAGAAACTCCCACTCCATTGTCTCTATTGTCTACTTTGAAGAACTCTGAACAGTGTGCAATAGTTTTATTCACTGACTTGGTGTTCTTTACTACAATGAAAGTTTAACAAGAGAAACACTAATGTCACTATGTACTAGTGAGTGTCAAGCTTCTAGAAAAAGTGTCCATAGGCAAAGCACTCTATAAAGATTTGTTGCATGTTAGGTCTCTATAAGCCTTGATTTTGTTGTGGTTTTAATTTGCTTTGTTTTGACACAAAGATAAAAATAGAGCACATTTCTTAGTAAAGTTATACAGGTTAAATGAGATCTCAAAAATATTAAGATCTCAAAAAATATTAGCAGTACTATTATGACTATGATATTTTTCCTAACACTTCATTCTTACCATCACCCTGTAACTACTACTATAGCACTAGTAGTATTCTATTCACTAATCCTTATATGGTGGTCAAAATTAACTACAACATATAGATAAGGAAACAAAGATCAGAAATATAAACAGCCTATTGAAGATCACATAGCCCATATTCAGTCTCAAATCCAAGAATGAAAGAGTTTAAAATAGTAGTGATCTTAAGCAGGAATGATTGGAGGGAAAGGATTACCAATGGTTTTGGACAGAGCCTATCCTAAGAAAGGGAACTTGTTTTGTGCTGAATGAGTAACTGGGTATCCAAGGTGAGTGACTAATAAAATGTCAGGGACAGGACATTTATTCAGGTGAAAGGTCAGAGGTGGGGATTTGAGCTTTGAAAAAGTGTATCTTCTCAGTTGTTCTCATAAAAACACACCTAGATGCTTGGGACAGTTTGCAAATATAGTTGTTCCTCTCTCTCTCCCCTCTCTCTCTGTCTCTGTCTCTCTGTCTCTCTGTCTCTCTCTCTCTCTCTCTCTCTCTCTCTCTCTCTCTCTCTCCCCACCATCCCAGGAAGAGAAGCTGCATGCTTTGCTTAATAAGCCTCCTCCTTAATCTACCCACCTTCTTAACCAATTGCTTGACCCCTGCCCTCAGGACTCATTAGTCTTTTCTCAGATCCTTCCTCACAGGATCCTTTATCTATTTCAGAGGTTAACTATGGCATTCCTGAGAATGTAATCAATGCCAGGTCCTCAGAGCAGGCCTTTGCCATCAGATAAAAGAGCAGGGAGGCTCAGGCATTGTAAAAGTTTTAGAACAGAAGAACAAAACAAGCTGCAATAAACCCTTTTCTCTCTTTATTCCAATGTCTCCAAAACAACCAAAGTTTGCACAAAACTCATGTCGATCCGATAAGATTGGTACTATTAGCTTCTCTATTTTGTAGGGAGACACGGAGAACCGATGAAACTAATCCTTTAGATAAAATTATGCTGGACTCTGACTGACTAGAAAAAAAGCTGTGTAAAACTGATGGAGTAGGAGAGAAGACCTATAAAGACATTTTGCTTAGAGAACAGAGTATCAAGGCTGAGACTACAAATGGAACAGAATCCCCAAGCCTCTCTAACTAAATAGTTCCCCTACCAGCAGATCAAACTAACTGGAAATACAGACAATTCAAGTGCCACTCGGGAAGTTCAGTAACCTTCAGTGAAGTAAGCAGCAGGCATACTTTTTAGGTCAGTCGTCAAACAGCCATGCCAGTGTGGGCTTTAGGCAAGTCCCTATGTCACTTCCTAGCCTCAGTTTCCTTGTTTGTTCTAAGAGGAAACTTGACTAGGAAGTTTCTGAGGACTTTTACATCGAAGTTACCGCTCCGGTTTCTATGGCTGCAGAGCCACAGACACTACCCACTTATTAAAATACTTCCCCACCTCAAAACAGTCTTTCAATCCCTTCTCTCACAGCCACGCCCCTCCCCCAACCTCTCTGGCAATCTTGATAGTAGAAGTAGCCGTGTTGTGGGGAAAAACCTCAAGGTTTCCATTTGTTTCCTAGTTTTAAATTAGCAAAAAAGATTTACCGTCAATGCACGTCCAGAGATGGAGCCTTATTAAAACCAAAAACAGGCGGCTGATGGGAAAGCTCCAGTGTACTTGAGCATAACTCCTTATTTGTGTCAGCCAAAAGTTGGACTGACTTATATTGTCATAGCCTCTAACCAAATTAAAGTATCACATCATCATTGCAGGTTTCACAATGTGTGTCTCCGAGGCGTCCTCTTCTCTTTTCGCGCAATGCAAAGCTGAGCTCAAGGTAAAATGTCAAGCAGCCAAGTGAGCAAGCAGACCTATTTGCTTCACTGAAAGCTGAGACTAACTTTTGTTCTTCTTTCTCCTCCTTGGTCTCCTCTCTCCACGACTCTGACTCTTCCTTGGAAAAAAAAAAAAAAAAAAGGAATGTCCTCAGGTCAGAGGTCTCAGATGCCAGGGAGATGACTTTTATCTTCCAGGCCAGGTGACAGAGCATTGGGACTGCATGTCACCATGACTCTTATGTTAAGACGTGGGTTTGCAAGGGAGCCATGTAAAACAAACTCTTCCAGAAATGTAAATAGCATTGTACTGGATTTTTAAAAATTAATTGTCACCAAGCTTGGTTATAAAAGTAAACACCATTTATTTAAAAAAAAAAAAAAGGCAAATAGCAAATGAGATCTGAGATTCAAAGAAAACTTTATTTAGAATCATGCTGTTAGCAATTATGATTTGTGCTACTGCAGCCGATATCTGCCTGCTCTCTGTGAGCTCTTCATAATACTCCCCAGAACACTGCAAAAAGTGCATCCCTGTTCACTCATTCAGTCAGCCCATTGTCCCAGCTCCCAAGGGGAGCAGAAAGCCAGGCTACTTTCTAAGCAAAGGGGCAGGTGCTTTGAGGAACGAGCAGGTGTTCTAAGAGACTGCGTGCATTCTGAGACTCAGGAGTCCACATGATGCCCAAGGGGCCCAGGAGCTACCATTATTATGTGTGCAAATGTTTCACACCAGAGTGGAAAACACAGAAGTTACGAAAACTTGCTAATTAGAGGAAGGCTGCTTTAGGATCAAACCAGCAGGTGGAGATCCCCTGGAATTCAGAAATGCAAGTTTCATAAAAAAACATTTTACTAGGATGAGATGGACTCTTAGAAGAGTTTTGATTTGCATTTCCCTGATAACTGGGGATGCTGAGTACATTTTAAAATGTCCATTATCCATTTCTATTTTTTCTTCTGAAAACTCTGATCAATTCCAAGGCCCATTTTTAATTAGGGTATTTGTTTTCTTGATATTGAGTGTCTTTTTAGTTTTTTTTACATTTTCTACATATAATACAAATATATGTATTTATATTATATATATTGAACATATAAAAATACAGTATATAAACATAACATACAATATAGTAAAATATATGTTATATAAATGTACATTTTATATTACATATAATATATACATATTAAACCTGCCAGATACATAGCTGTCACATGTTTACTCCTTTTCTTTTTATTTTATTTCTACATGCATATATGTATTTAAATATACTTCTATATTCCCAAATATAACCTATTGACTCCGTATAATGCTACTTACACACTTGAATGGGCGTCTTCAGGGCTAAGCATTTGGCACTGGACAACCAACCAGTACCCTCGTCCCTGGGAAGGGCAATCTCTCGTGATCCCACCTTTTCTCGCTTACGTGTAATTCGTCCTGTAGGTCTGAGGCCTTGTGGTCTTTTCCCCTTCAGTTTGTCATGTATGTTGCTGGTCTCTTTGTTCAGCTCATGTTTAGGTGGTTGTGTTGGTTAGACTTTATGCGTGTAGCTTCCGATATAATTAGAAGACACGATCTCACAGCAAAGCCTTCTGATCCAGAGCACTCTCTCAACTGCCCTTCTTCTTACACAATGCCCTTGAGCCTCGGGTGTGGAAGTGTTCTGTAGATGTATCCACCGGGACTGGGCCCTATAACTCTACATGTTCATATTAACTGGTTGTGGTTTTCTGCGCTGGTCTCCACCTGTTGCGAAGCGAATTTTCCTTAATGAGGGGTGACGACTACACTTGTCTGTGGGTATTTGTTCTTATATAAGGACAAATGTTTATAGATTGTTGATAGGGATTATGCGAGTTTAGTAAACCAACGACTGAAGATTCCTCCAGGAACCGTGATTTCACGAGGACCCATTAGTTAGCTAGGTTTCTAGTACCAGGAATTGTTGGCCACTGCTAAAGTGTGTCTGCCACTGTCACACATGATGGGGTATCATGCCATGCTGGTCATTGATGTGATTCATAGGTATCGTAGGTAGGTGGGACTGTAGACTGACTGACTCCTTTGGAAGCTTGCAAAGTATACCTTCTGGTACCGTGAAAACTAGTCTTTAGGGAGGGGCCATTAAGGTAAGTTCCAGGTCACAGGCCTCTGGATCCTGTTTGTTTGTTTATTCAATTTACATCCCAATTTTAGCCCCCTCCCTCCCCTCCTCTGGGTCCTGCCCTCCTATCCCTTCCCCAAACTGTCCTCCCCTTCTCCTCAGAAAGAGGAACCCTACCCACTCCTTCCCCACCACCATCCCATCCCAGGACATTGAGTCTCATCAGGTCTGAGCGCTTCCTCTTCCATTGAGGCCAGGCACCACAGCCCTGTTAAGGGGAAGTGATCAAAAAGCAGGCATCAGAGTCCTTGCCAGAGCCAGCTCCCCACTTGGTAGGGGACCCACAGGATGACCAAACTACCCATTAGTTACACATGTGTAGGGGGCCTAGGTCCAGTTCACACATGTCCTTTGATTGGTGCTCAGTCTCTGTGAGCCCCCATGGGCCTCAGTTGTCTCTGTTGGTCTTCTTGTGGAGTTCTTGTCCCCTCTGGGTCTTTGTATCCTTCCCCCATTCTTCCACCAGACACCCCACATTCTGCCTAGTGTTTGGCAGTGAGTCTCATCCTCTGTTTGGATCCTCTGCTGTATAGAGGTTCTCAGAGGACAGTTATGCTGTGCTCCTGTCTGTAAGCATGGCAGAGTATCATTAATAGTGACAGGGGCTGGCTCTCTCCCTTGGGGTAGGTCTTAGGTTGTGGGCCATGTTTTTTAAGTGTATGGTATTGGTGATAGGGACTTATACCTTCCACCTCTGGGAGGTATCCAATAGGCTGTATAACAATAGGCTGTATATTTTGGAATTCTCTTAGACAGTCCTGGCCAACAACTCCAAACAAGGTTTCTCATGTCTGGTATTGGGGTTTTTGTTGGCTGGTCTTTGGCTCTTGAAGGGAGAGTAAGCTGCTTCTTTGCTTGACTGACTCTTTGCTATTGAAAAGCTCTTTGATTTTATAAGGGTCAATTTGTCAATTGCTGGGCTTATTCCCTGAGTAACTGTGGTCCTATTGAGAACGTTTTTACCTATGCTAATTCCATCTCATCCCAGTAAGAATGGTGTTTACCAAGAACACAACAACAGCAGCAAATGCTGTCAAGGATGTGGTAGGAGTGTAAACTGGCACAGTCACTACAGAAAGCAATGTAGACGTTTCTCAAAAAGCTAAAAATAGATCTGCCATATGACTGGTATAACCCTTCTGTGCATACGTCCAAAGAACCCCATAGCTTATGATACTGACACCTGTGCAGCTATGTTCACTGTTGGCCTCTTCACAACAGCTAGAAAGTGGAATCACCCTGAATGTCCATTAACTGATGAATGGATAATGAGAATGTGAACATTCACACATTAGAATTTTATTCAGCATAAAGAACTGGAAAAAGTGCAGTAAAACAAACAAACAAACAAACAAACAAAAACCACAGGCCCAGAAAGACAAACAGTGCATATTCCCTCTTATATACTAATACTAAACACAATTACATTGCTGTGTTTAAAATTAAGGTGAGATGTCCGTAGAGGCCAGGTAGCAAGAAAGGATCCATAATAAGTGTCAGGGAAGAGGAAGAGGGCTGAAGAGGGGATAGTAAAACACAGAATATGAAAGTGGAAGAGGGACCACTAAAGGAGGAAAGATGAGATGGAA
This sequence comes from Lophiomys imhausi, assembly GCA_907164525.1. Lineage (NCBI taxonomy): Eukaryota > Metazoa > Chordata > Mammalia > Rodentia > Muridae > Lophiomys > Lophiomys imhausi. Next base: position 4,710,367 of record CAJQZJ010032789.1, read on the forward strand.
GTAGAGAATAGAAGAAAGGGAGGCAGGATGGCAACTAAAGCTAAGAATGTATACAAGGTCCATATAGGATCTTGAGAACTTAACACAAATGTTTTTAAATCCTCCCCCCACAGGAAAAGAAAGCCCACCCAAACCCTGGAAATTGAACAGAAACACTAGGAATGGGTTGTAAACACTACTCTCAGAAAGTCACAATCTTCAAATCCAAATTCTGGTGTCAAGTGAAGGATTCCTCCCCATCAGCGATTGGCAAGGGGACCCATGGAGGCTCCCCAAACAAAACAGGCTCCTGCTACTGCTCTTGATTTCCAAGCAAAACTTAACACTGAGTTCTTATTGATGAAGACACCACATACTCTGGATGCAGGTCACAGAGAAACTAACCTGAAGCTAAGCTGTAAGTTTCCTACCTGCTGGCTAACATCCAGGGTTCTGGAAAGTGCTGTGCAGGTGGTTGCAGGAAAGATGTCACCAATGACGCCACCTGACCATAGACCCTGTGCGTTTTAATACTGAACTCACAGGCAAGAAATGCCATTGCCATTGTTGCAATAGTGGTATGAATGTTCTGGAGACAACCTACCACTTCTGTATTAGGTTTTAGGTCTTCTCTATGGGAGAGAATACATGCCTGACACTAAGGAATTAATCAAAAGCCTAAGGCTAGGGAGATCCCAGGCCCTATAGGGGAATCTACATCAAATGAATTAGACTGCCTTCTAACCATTTATGTCTGTTAGGGCAGCTCTCAGCCTTGATCCCGCAGCGGACAATGGGTAAAGCAGGGATTCATAAGTGCTGAGCCTAAATGACACCTGAGTGTTCAGCTCCAAACAGGACGTCTATGTAACCCTGCTCCGATGTCCAGTAAACAACACAGAAGAGGGGACACAGAGCACTGAAGGAGTTGAAGGATTGAAGCTGATGGATGGCAAGCTCTCCTGCCACCTGTATATGACAAGACTGGTGCTTACAGATACTCAGCAGCTGGGAATGTCCACATGGGATCTGAAGAAAAGAGGAAAAGGGGCTTGAGGGCAGAAGGAGGCTAGCTGGGAATAAGAAGGGAGTCAGTAGGCATGGGAGGCAGGGGAGAGAGTGAAGTGGGGGATGAAGGTGATTACATCATTGTGTTCAAGTGTGATAAAAACACAATCATAAACATCTACAGCAGCCTACCCCACCTTGTCCAGGAGAAAGATCTTGGCCTGACATTAGGTGTCCAGTGGACTGTCCATGTACTTTTTGTTTTATCTATGTCTTTATAATATAATAATAATCTCTTAACTGAGAAAGTATATAAACATAAAAACCAACTAGGAAAAGAGCTTTGAAATAAATTCTCATTCCACCCATCCCAATATAACTGTCCAGCTTTTTGTTTGTTTGTATGTTTTCATTTTTCTTTAACTTGCTTCTTAGTTTCAAATTCATTTGGTAGTTGCTGTGCTGAATAGTTTCATGTCAACTTGATACAAGCTAAAGTCATCTGAGAGGGAAGAACATCAATTAAGAAAACACCTTCTTAAGACTGGACTGTATTCAAGACTGCAGGGCATTTTCTTCATTAGTGAGTGATGGGGGAGGGCTCAGCCCATGGTGGGTGGTGCCATCTCTGGGCTGGTGGTCCTGGGTCCTACAAGAAAGCAGGCAGAGCAAGCCAGTAATCAGTGCCCCTCCATGGCCTGTGCATCAGATCCTGCCTCCAGGTTCCTCCTCTGTTTGAGTTCCTGTCCTGACTGCCTTCAATAATGAACAGTGATATGGAAGTGTAAACCAAATAAACCCTTTCTCCCCAGTTTGCCTTTTGGTCGTGGTGTTTCATTGTAGCAATAGAAACCCAGACTAAGACAATTGACTTCCACATGTAGCCTCAACCTTGCTAGTATTTCCCCTTCACAACGTGATGCTGTATAAGCAGAGGCTACTGGAATAGTATTGTAGGGTTAAGGAAATGTCATTTCCTGATTTCAAGTGTGCTACAGTTTGCTTTTTCTTGTTCTCTCTCCACAACTGGTCAGTGGAACTGTGTGTAGGACCATCCCTCCATGTCCTGGCCTGACTCCTACTACTGATTGCTGATCTATAACCTCCTTCTGCTGAGAAACACATGATTCCTCCAGGCTAGTCTCCTCATCTCAAGATCAGCAACTTGACTATTGCTACACAGGTTCCAGACATTAGGAGGTAACAGTTTCTCAGACTCATAGCTTAGCCCATCTAAACAAGAGCTGAGCACAAATGTTCATTTCTCTGTGTCTTCTGCCCATTGATGTGATATGACCGGCTGCATCAAGCCCCTGCTGTCTGGGCTTGTCTGCCATGATGGGCTGTACCCTCACGACGCTCAGCCAGCCCATCTGTTACAGCTTAGTTACCACATTTTTTTTCATTCACATTCCTAAATGATGGCTATACCTATCACCTTGTACAAAACTTAATTCCAAGTAGATCAAAGACCTTAACATAAGGCCGGCCACACTAAAGATACTAGAAGAAAAAGTAGGAGAAACCCTCGAACTCATTGGCACAGGTGACAACTTCCTGAACAGAACACCAACAGCTCAGGACCTGAGATCAACAATCAATAAGTGGGACCTCATGAAACTGAAAAGATTCTGTAAGGCAAAAGACACAGTCATTAGAACAAAACGGCAACCAACAGACTGGGAGAAAATCTTCACCAACCCCACATCTGATAGAGGTCTATTATCTAAAATCTACAAAGAACTCAAGAAACTAAATGCCAAGAAACCAAATAATCCAATCAAAAAATGGGAGATGGAGCTAAATAGAGAATTCACAAAGGAGGAATCCCTAATGGCTGGGAGTCACCTGAAGAAATGCTCAACATCCTTAATCATCAGAGAAATGCAACTCAAGACGACCCTGAGATTCCATCTCACACCTGTCAGAATGGCTAAGATAAAGAGCTCAAATGACAGCACATGCTGGCTAGGGTGTGGAGAAAGGGGAACCCTACTCCATTGCTGGTGGGAGTGCAGGCTTGTGCAACCACTATGGAGGTCTGTCTGGAGATATCTTAGAAATCTTGGAATAACTTTGCCTCAGGACCCAGCCATACCACTTCTGGGTATACATTCAAATGACTCCTCACGGAGTCATAGGGAAGTCTCCTCATCTATGTTCATAGCAGCCTTATTTGTAATAGCTAGAAACTGGAAACAACCCAGATGTCCCTCAACTGAAGAATGGATTAAAAAACTGTGGTACATCTATACAATGGAATATTACTCAGCTATAAGAAACAATGAAATCACGCAATTTGCAACCAAATGGATGGATCTAGAGAAGCTCATCCTGAGTGAGCTAACCCAGACTCAGAAGGATGCACACGGCATCTATTCACTTATAGTAGGATTTTAGCTATATCGTACAGGATATCTGTACTACAACCAACACACCAAAAGGAACATGGACATAAACTTTTTTTTTCATTTCTTTTTCTTTTCCTTTTCCCTTTTTTTCTCTTTCTTTTTCCTCTCTTTTTTTGTTGTTGTTCTTTGTTTTTGTGGGTTTGTGTGTTTGTTGGTCTTTTTTTAGTATTCCCCCAGTAGCAAGGAGACACCTTTCACTGGCAGTACTGCCTTGTAGGCCCCCAGTGTATGAAGAGGCTCTTGGCCCTCATATGACTCCTGATCTGTGGTGAGAGACTGGTATGCAGGGACACTCCACCCCAGAGGATCAAGATGGAAGGGTCAGGAGGTAGAGCATGGGAGGGTGGTGCTGGGAAGCGGGAAAAGAGGACAATATGTTAAGGATGTAACCTGTAGCAACAAACAAATAAATTTATTAATTAAAAAAAGCAGGTAACAACATTAAAACACTGTAAATAAAATAAAGGATACAGCCATTCAACCTGGTTCTATAAACCTCCAAGTGTCGAAAAAACGTAGAGCTAAGGTAAAATACAGGAGAAATGTGGTGTTAACCCATGCCTTTAACTTCAGCGGAGATGGGAGGAGCACCATAGAGTTAGTGGACTTATAAATTCTAGAGTTACACGGAAAAGGTGGTGAGGGTACACACCTTTAATCCCATCATTCAAGAAGAGTACACCCTTAACCCCAACACACTAGAGACAGAAACAGGCAGATCTCAGAGGTCAAGGTCAGCCTGAATAGCTATATCCTAATGCTGAGAATCTGCGAGTGTATGAGGAAAACTATACAAGTACCCCTGAAGAATATACAAATAGAACTAAATATGTTCAAAATATTGTGCAGCCATTACCACCAACTGTCTCCAGGACCTTTTCATTTTTGTAAAACAGACTTCTCTATCCATTAAACCATATTTCCCATTCCCTTCTCCTAGTTTCTGCAAATACCATTCTGTTATATTTCAGAACTAGTTTTGATACATTCTATAAGTGGTACTACAAAGTGTTTGTCTTTTTGTGACTGGTTATTTCATTTAGCATAATTACCTCAGGGCTCATACATATTGTACCATGAGTCGAAATAGTGATTCTATATATACTCTATAATTATTTCTTTCTCTTCCATTTTGCTTGCTCATTTATCTAATAATGTACCATGAGCTCTCTTTAAATGTACCATTATCTCAATAAAAACAACCAGATGTTATGTTCATGTAAAAATATAAATAAATATTAGTTGCTAGTAAAACTAAGAAATATGGGAAGAGTCAACTTATCAGTTTAAAAATGTGCCAGAAATCGAGGATGTGGAGAAAGGGGAACACTCACCCATTGCTGGTGGTTCTGCAAACTTGTGCAACCACTTTGGAAATCAATCTGGAGATATCTTAGAAAACTGGGAATAATTCTACCTCAAGACCCAGCCATACCCCTCTTGGGCAAAAATCCAAAAGATTCGAAATGAAACCAGAAAGACATTGCCTCAACAATGTTCATAGCAGCTTTATTTGTAATAGCCAGAAATTGGAAGCAACCCAGATGTCCTTCAACTGAAGAATGGATAAAAAAAATGTGGTACATGTACACAATGGAATACTACACAGCTATCAGAAATGAGGAAATCATGCAATTCAAAACCAAATGGATGGAGCTAGAAAAGCTCATCCTCAGTGAGCTGACACAATCCCAGAAAGATAAACATGGTATGTATTCCCTTATAAATGGATATTAACCATACATCACAGGATAACTATCCTACAACACACACCCCCAAATAGATAGGAACCTAGCATATCTATCCTAGGAAAAAGTCTATCCACCAGTGAGTCATGGAATCTGCTGCAGGTTAGTGGAACACCACACCCTAGATGGTGTGCCTTATCAAGCCCCAGTACAAGTGGAAGCTCTTGGCCCTCACATGACTGAAGATCTGAGGGAGTATGATATGTGAGGTCCTACCTCATCTGAGGAGAAGGAGACTACCAAGTAGAGGAACAAGGAGGGAGGGAGGGGACAGGAGGGAGGGAGGGAGGAAACTATGTTCTAGAAGTAAATAATATTTTTTAAGAAAAGTGTTAATAAGCTTAAAAAATATAATAAAAATAAAATATAAAAATTTCAAACTATAATTTACCAAAGGTATACTTGCCCTACTGGCATGAAAGGAATATGGCCTTAATTTCAGATTAGAATGTTAGACTGCAGGTGGCCACATAGATTACACAAACTTGATAGCAGCTTAAAAGTTTTTTGTTTGTTTGTTTTTGTAGATGTATAGGATATTTTCATGGTTTGGCATTAAAAAGAAGGTAACAGGTTTAAAAAACTGTAAATAAATTAAAGGTTGCTGCTGTTCAAACTGGTTTTCTAAACCTCCAAGAGTTGAAAAAACTTGGAGCTAAGGTAAAATACATGAAATATGTGGTGTTAGCCCATGCCTTTACCTCCAGCAGAGACAGGAAGATCACTATAGAGTTAGTTGTCTTATAAATTCTAGAGTTACAAGGAACAGGGTGGTGATGGTGCACACCCTAAATCCCATCATTTGAGAAAAATACACTCTTAATCTCAACACACTAGAGACAGAAAAAGGCAGATCTCAGAGCTCAAGGTCAGCCTGATACAAAACAAGCTCTAAATAGACAAAAACTTTGATCCAGGGGTGCTGGAGCACATCTTTAATCCCATCAGTTGGAACCCACATGCCATTGATCCCAATACTTAGAATGCAGAGACAGGCACATAGGATTTAGAAGGATTTAAGTTTAAAAGCTACTTACAAAAGGCATGCTGAAATTCAAACAAATTGTCCTTTGAGATCTCAAAATATATACACTAAAGGTTTGCTTAGCTCCAATATATCAAAATATTTTCTTCTTTAATCCGGATTGAAAGGTAATATTTTATATATTGTCAAAAAACCAAATTTGCTCCAGGAAAAATATTACCTGACCCCCCCCCCAAAAAAAAAGGTAATTGTCCCAGAGTTAGGATTAGGGCAGGGCTCTGTTCTTATCTTTCAGGAGATTTAAAGCATCCATTCAAGGAATCCAGGGACAACTGGACAACAGAAACCTCAGAAGAAAACAGATCAGACACCAAAGAAGACGAGTAGCCCACATGATCCAGCCTTGCAGACTTCCTCAATAGCTGTTTCCTCAAAAGTCTACAACCACAACAACTCAAAATCACTAAGATCGTTCAGCTCCACAGACTGCCCCAGCCAGAACTCCAGTAAAGCCCTGAAGATCAGCTCCTGTCTACCAACTTCTTAGGACATTTAAATAGCTGAACACAAAAGGACTGAACATCAAATGATTCTATTAACATTTTTAACCATTTTCCATTCTTATTTGGGCCCCAAACAGGTCCCAAATCAGCAGGAAGTCATTTTAAGAGAACAACATCCCATCCCCAGAAGGTGGGGAGGGTGCCCCCCCCCCCTTTGGTCATTTGATGGATGACAGAAAACTTTGTTATTTAGGGGAAGAGACTACAAGCTGTTAAATGGTCTTGTTAAGTGGGTTTTGGAGGTTAGACCCAGGGACTTCTCTCTTTTTCTTTTCTGTATCCTTCTTTCTCTCCTATGTAGGAGTGAACAGACTTGAGAAAAAATGGGACATAGACATAATTTAGGAAAGATCAAGAAAAAAGGACAGATTATTGAATATGCCCTTATACCTTTGTATACTGAGACAAAATTAATATTATATTTGGCTAAATTGGTATTGATCATTGTATATTAATGCAAAATTAAGATTGTATTGGACAACATTGGTATTGATCTTTGTATATTGATATAAAATTAAGATTACATTTGGCCACAATGGTATTGACCCTTGTATATTGATGAAAAATTAAGATTGTATTGGGCTACATAGGCATTGATCTTTGTATATTGATACAAAATTAAGATTATATTTGGCCACATTGGTATTGATCTTTGTATATTGATACAAAATTAAGGGTAACTCTTATTAATGGTATTGTACCTAGCAATGCTTAAAAATGCAATGTGAAGTTTTGGCCTTTTGCTACCAACTGTCATAAACTGTTTAGGATAATTAAGAAATGCAAACTAATAGTCATTCAAGTTTGTCATTTTGTTAGGTACTATAACAGTCTATCACCGATATTCTCTAAGTTACTCAGAAATCAAGTTGCTAAGAGACAAGCAACATTTGCTTATCTAAATATAAGAGATAGATAGGGCATCTTCAAAAACCTCAAGAGATCTGCAGAACATGGCATTCAAAGATGTTTTCTTAACTTAAGATTTTTTGATATTGAGACATGTCAGCTTCTGACAGCACCCCCTGTTCTACTCCAAGTAGAAGATGAGCATCGAAGAATCTCCAGTGGGAGATGGTTGAATTAGTGGCAAGCCTATCACTTGCCAAGAAAAATCCCTTGCTTCAACTGTAGACAGAATGCTTTCCAAAAAGGACAAAACTTGGAAGCAGGTAAGTCGACAGCCTAGCTCTGCCAAGACAGGGTAGGCAAGTCCTTCATAACCCCTGCTCTACAATCAATGTCTGTCAGAGAAACGGGGCCAAACGGCTGAAGATTGATGCTGTAATGTATGGAGAGAAAATGGAAACTGTCCAGGCAGCCACTGGTATGTCATTTTTTAGTTTTGGAAGCTGCTGGCCCTTCACTTGCTATATAATCAGATATATTTATCCCTCTCAGGTCTCTGAGGTGGTTGAAGAATAGATAGCTAGATAGTTAAATTTTGAGTTATTTAGGAATTAAGAGGGTGTTCTGTATCTAAGAAGATATTTTTAAAATTGTGAGGCAAGTAAGTATGAAAGCTGAGTTAGATATAGAACTTTAAACTCATGGAGATGGTTAGATAGTAGAATGTTAAAGTCAGGTGCCAAATACATATGGACTGGACACTGGGAATGTAGACTAAGCCATATAACTCTCATAATTGTGGCCTATTTATTTCTGTTGTTTTATATTGTATTTATTGTTATAAGAGAAAGAACCATCTGTTGGGCTGAAAGGGGGAGCTGTTGGGGGGAAAAGATGTACCTTAAACTTTAATAAAAGGAAAGAGGATGGGAGGATTGAGGGGGAAGAGGGTGGGAGGGTGGGACTGGAGGGGGAAGTAGGGGGGAGATTGTGATTGAGATGTAACTTGAAGAAATAAAAAATAAATTATTAAAAAAATGTGCAAGAAAGTATGATGAATTAAGCTGATATTGCTGCATAAATAGAAAGATGAGTAAAACAAAATTAAAAAATGTTAAAGATGTGAATACATTGAGAAATTTCTTATATGATTAGAACCAATTTTAATATCAACAAAATGGAGACAAATATATTAGTTAAAGGGATAACTGGCCATTTGGAGGAGCCATAAACTATATAAAGATAACTCATAAATTATGTTAAATACTTAAAAGTAAAAATAAATAATTAAAAATTATAAAGGAAACTCTGTGTATTGCTTAGTAACTTTGGAATAGAAAATGGGCTTTTGTGGAATAAATTTTTTAAATCACAAAATTAAAGCAGTAAATAAATTCTATAACCTTTGAAAAGTCCATGAGCATGGGAAATATACCATAAACAAAACAAATGAGTATGAAGGTTAATAATAAATAAGTCTGTGGGGACCCAGGAAATGGAGGCTTATGAGAAATGCATCGTGGCTGGGAAAATGAAGGTAATTTATGGGAGATATCTAAGATGGTGCCGGCCAGAAGATGCTGGGGAGGAGTTGAAGCCGATTGATTTTAAGTATAGTTGATTCAGTGAGCAAGACTTCTGTTCTTGTGATCACCATGTTACCAGGCTTGTGCTATGTGGTGTGATAGGATGACCTTTAATGTGATTGGCCCACATAGCCTCATGTGGAAACACCCATTTGATTCTGTATATAAGCTAGGGGACAAAACATTAAAAACGGGAAATGCTTAGACATCACCCCTGTCGAGTCTGTTAGTCTTCGGAGTGAAGGCTGGAGAGTCGGGCAGGCACCGCATTCAGTTTTCCCTGAGAACCCCTTATGTGGTGATGGCCCTATATGGGTCCCACAACATAAGTCAACAAACCCAAGCTAAAAAATAAAGTCTGAGAGAGTACAGGGCAGATGAGGAAAAAGATTTATTTGGTTTACTCTATGATTCTGATTTTAAAAAGATCTTTTTGATTGTGTGTGTGTGTGTGTGTGTGTGTAGGTATGTATGTGCTCACATGCACATGTCATTGTGTGGAGCTGAAGAAGCATTGAATGAATATGTAAGGAACAGATGAAGTACTGAGAAGGTGTGTAATGTTGACATGGGAGTAACCAAGTCAGGGACCAGCGCCTAAGATCCCTGGGAAATAAAGATCAAAACCTTCCCCATACAGATCAACCTTGGAGTTGGCAAAACCTTTATCTAGCCGGGTACAAATGTTGACAGTGTGCAAGTACGAGTTTTTAGGAAGGATTGACCAGTGTGTGAAAAAAGTAGCAATTGCATCTTCCTCCTCCCGGATATTTACAGCCTGAGACTGCTCTTCTACGAAGTCTCCTGTGGAGACTAGCTCACCCTGCCCCACTGTGCTGTACATGTGATGTTGGTGCCTTCCACCAGAGTGTGCACAGCCCACCCGACACCAGCTTTTCTGCACATGTGTGTCTACCATTTCTGTACAGTCCATCCTTTTTCATTTTCTCTTCACCCCCTGTCAGGTCAAGGTGCCATGCCCTACAGGCCTCAGCACACATCTGGAAGTGAGAAGACAACTTTCAGGAGTTGGATCTCTACTTCCACCACGTAGATTCCAGATTCAGGTTGTCAAGCTTGGTGGCAGGCACTGACACATCTTGATGGACTTCTCTTTCTTATTTTTGAGTCATATAAATGCACTGCTAACTTGGATACAAATACTGTCTTCTTTGAGACAATAGGCCTTCTTCTGTTGTAGATTAAACAAACAGCAGGGGCATCAATACAAATATGAATGTTCTTTCCATATTTTAAAACACAATTTTCAACTACTTTCTCCTCCAGAGGACAGTGTTTTAGGTGTTTTCTTGCAGGCATGGTGACTGTCAATATCTAATCCCACTCCACCCCAACCACAGGCATACTCAGACTTCCCTCAGCCTACTGGTTTCTCTGCTTTATCCCTGGGTCACTTTGAACCAGGGTGCATCCAAAGCCTTACAAATCATGGCTCCCAGGCATGAATAGGAAACAAAAATAAAGATCTAATGTGGTGAAATCCTTAAACAACTGAATGAAATTGTAAAATCAGGTATTAGTCAGGATTCTCAAGAGGACCAGAACCAATGGGATGAATATATATATATCAAAGGGATTTTACTACACTAGCTTAGGTGATGCACACTGGGTAGCACAACAATGACTGTCTTCTCGTTGGAGAGACTGAGAACCAGTAGCTGCTCAGACTGTAAGACTGCAGCAGTGCCAATCTGGTGCTGAAGGCCTCCAGGGTACCCGGAGAGACACCAATACAAGTTGGAATGCCAGAGACACTCCCGACCTGGACTTAGGTAGGTGATTCCCACTCTCCTTTCTCTTTCTGCCCTTCAACCTCTCCAGTCTCCTCCACAGCCCTGCAGAAGATCATTTGCGGGATTTGTCTTCCCTTTCTACTTCCATTTCCTGAGGAGTCCTCTAAACTTCAGTGTGGACCCAGATTTCTTCTCTCTTGTGGACCCTCTCTCACGCTCGCCATCTCCCGCACATGCGCAAGCGCATTCCCATTCCTTTGTGTCACCTACCAATACCTAGAAACACTCTCTACCTGGGAACACGGTGGCCACACCTGACAAGGACTCAGGTAGGTGAATCACTTTCCTTCTCCCTTTATGATCTCTCCATTCTCGCCCTTAGCCTGGTAACAACCTGCTTGCAGGAACCCCTCTACTTGCCTCAACTCCATTCATTGGAAACTCCAACCCATTCCATTTTAACTCTGTCTCTCCAGATAATTATTGCCTTACTACAGCATACTCACAGGACTCCCTGTTCCCACCACACCTCCAACTCCCTATGCACCTACCTCTAGGTCTTTCCTCTCAGCCTTTCCCCTGAGCCTGTCTCTAGTCCTCTCTGCCAGCCACTGAGCTGTGTACACACACCCTATCAGGGAACCCACACCCATCACACTTCCCCAAGATCTAGAGAGGACAACAGATATGAAGGAATGAAACATCCACTCAAAAAATTAAAGAACAGATATCAATACCTAAAATCACTTCAATCCCTCCAACCCCAGGTACCTAGGCACAAGTACAAAAATATAATCATTAACAGCAAGGTAATATGTCTCCACCAGAATCCAGTGACCCTCCTACAGTAGGCCCTGGGAAGTACAAAATAGCTAAAGGACAATCAGGAACTTCAAAATAACAATTTTGAATATGTTCATGGGCCTTAAAGAAGACACAAATAAATCCCCAATGAAGGCTATGAAAACACAAACAGTGCAATGAAATAATAAAAATAGCTCAAGACATGAAAGTAGAAATAGAAACACTAAAGAAAACCCAAACTGACATAAAACTGGAAATGAAAACTTTAGGAAGTCAAACAAAAACATGAGAAATAAGCCTTACCATCAGAATACAAGACATGGAAGAGAGAATCTCAGACACTGAAGACAAAGTAGATGAAACAGATACTTCTGTCAAAGAAAATGTTAAATAATTTTTAAAAATCCAGGCACAAAACATCCAGGAAATCTGAAACACTACGAAAAGGCAAAATTTGTGAATAATAGAAATAGAAGAAGAAAAGGAGGAGGAGAAGAAGAAAGAAGGAGAAACAACCCAGGCCAAAGGCACAGAAAATATTTTCAACAAAATCATAGAAGAAAAATTTTCTAATCAAGGGAGTTATGTACAAGAAGGATAGAGAACACCAAATTTACAGAACTAGAAAAGAATTTCCTCATGATGTGTATTAATCAAAATACTTGACATACAGAACAAAGAAAGAGTATTAAAGATTGCAAGTGGAAAGTACCAAGCAATATTGAAAAGCAGCGTACTAATATAACACCGGATCTCTCAGTAGAGACTCTGAAAGCCAGAAAGGCCTGGAGGGATGTTCTACAAACTCTAAGAAACCATAGATGCCAGCCTAGGTTACTACACTCAGCAAGGTTGTCAATCACTATAGATAAAGAAAGAAAGATATCCACAATAAAAACAAATTTAAGCAGCATCTATGTACCAATTCCCTTCTATAGAATGTGCTAGAAGAAAAACCTCAGTCTGAACATGTTAACAACACCCAAAACAACACAAAGATGAATAATTACAGACCAGGAAATCAAAAGATGTAGGAGGAAGGGCTAACTCATACCATAACAACAGCTGATTCCTTTGTTTGTTTTTACAGGAATCGATAAAACATTGTTCATTGATACATTTCACTATTAATAACCTCAATTTTCCAATAAAATACACAGACTAACAAATTAGGTAAGAAAACAGAATCTACCCTTCTGATGTATCCAAGAAACAGACCTTCCTATAAAAGAAAGATATCACCTCAGGGTCAAAGGATGGAAGAAAACATTCCAAGCAAATTGGCTAAAGAAGCAAATATGAATAAAATGTTAATATCTGACAAAACAGACTTCAAACCAAAACTAGTCAGAAGAGATAGGGAAGAACACTACATACTCATCAAAGGAAATATCTACCAAGAGGACCTTTCAATTATTTTTCCCCAACATTTATTTATTTATTTAAGTTACATCTCAATCACAGTCCCCTCCTTCTTCCCCCTCCCAGTCCCATCCTCCTACCCTCTTCTTCCTCACCCTCCTATCTGTTATTTTTTATTTAAGGTGTATCATTTTCACCCCAACAGCTCCCCCTTTTAGTTCAATAAAAGGTTCTTTTCTTATAACAAGAAATACAATACAAAACAATAAGAACAATTAGGCCACAATTATGAAAATTATAAGGTATAACATACATTCCCAATGTCCAGTCCATTTGTATTTGGCAACTGATATTAATATTCCATTATCTATCTATCTCAATGAGTTTAAAGTTCTATACCTAACTCTGTTTCCATTCTAACTTGCATTACCAACTTAAAAACATCTTCTTAGACCTAGAACATCCTTTTAATTCCTAAACAACTTAAAACTTAACTGTGAGACTATAACTATCTAGTCTTCAACCACATCAGAGACATGACAAGGATAAATATATCTGAATAAACAGGAAGTGCAGAGTCAGCAGCTTCCAAAACTAAGAAATAACAGACAACTGGTTTCCTGGACAGTCCCTAATTTCTCTCTATAATGTTGGAGTATCGATCTTCAGCCTTTTGGCCCAGTATCTCTGACAGACATTATAAAGCAGGAATTATGAAGAGTTTGCCTACCCTGTCTTGGCAGAGCTAGGGTGTCAACTTACCTGCTTCCAAGTTTTCTCCTTTTCAGACAGCAATATGTCTACAGTTGACGCAAGGGTTTTTTCTTGCCCAGTGACAAGCTTGCCACTAATGCAGCCATCTCCAGATGGAGATTCTTCGATGCTCATCATCTACTTGGAGTAGAATGGGGTGTGCTGTCAGGAGCTGACATGTCTCAATATCAAAAAATCTTAAGAGAACATCTTTGGGTTGTTTCCAGTTTCTAGCTATTACAAATAAAGCTGCTATGAACATAGATGAGGAAACATCCTTGTGGTTTGATGAGGAATCATTTGGATGTGTGCCCAGGAGTGGTATGGCTGGCTATTCCAAGTTTTCATGGGTATCACGCCAGACTGATTTCCATAGTGGTTGTACAAGCCTGCACTCCCACCAGCAAGGGAGGAGTGTTCCCCTTTCTCCACAACCTTGTCAGCATGTGCTGTCTTTTGAGTTTTTGATCTTAGCCATTCTGACTGGTGTGAGATGGAATCTCAACAGAAGAGTGGATTAAAAAAAAAAACCTGTGGTACATCTACACAATGCAATACTACTCAGCTATCAGAAACAAGGAAATCATGAAATTTGATGCCAAATGGATGGAACTAGAAAAGCTCATCCTGAGTGAGCTAACCCAGACCTAGAAAGATGCACATGTCATTTGTTCACTTATAATTGGATTTTAGCCATGTAGTACAGGATAACTATCCTACAACCAACAGACTGAAAGGAACAGGGAAATGGACTTTGTTACCTGTTAGTGGGACACAGTCCTAGTAGAACTGTCATGTAGGCCCCTAGTGCAAGAGGAAGCTCTTAACCCTCATAAGAGTGATGAACTGAGGAGGGCTGAGATGTGGAGGCACCCCACACCGGAGGAGTAGGATAGGATAGAGAGAGAGGGTAGAGGGTGGGAGGGTGGGGCCAAGAAGGGTGGAGAGAGAGGGGCTGTGAGAGAGATGTAACTTGAAGTAATAAATAAATGTAATAAAAGAGAGAGAGAACATCTTTGAATGCCATATTCTACAGATCTCTTGAGATTTTTGAAGACCACTTATCCATCTCTGTATAGTTGGATAAACAAATGATGCTTTGTCTCTTAGCAACTTGATTTCTAATTAACATCTATGCCCAGAACACAAAGGTATCCATGTTTATAAAAGAAACATTACTACAGCTTAAGTAACATATGGACCTTCACACACTGATATTTAGAGACTTCCATTCCCCACTCTTGCCAATAGACCGGTCATCCAGATGAAAACTAAACAAAGAAATTCTGAAATTAAATAATATCATAAATCAAATGGAAGTAACATATTTACAGACCATTTCATCCAAACACAAAAGAATAGCTCTTTTTCTCAGCAGCTCATGGACCTTTCTCCAAAATTGACCACATACTTGGGCACAAAACAAGTCTCATCAGGTACAAGAAAGTTGAAATAACACCCTACATCTTATCAGACCACTACAGATTGAAGCTGGATATCAATAATAACAGAATGCTTAGAAACTCACAGAAACTAAACAAGTCACTATTGAATGAAAAATGGGTCAAGACAGAAATTAAGAAGGAAATTAAAGACTTTCTAGAATTGAATAAAAATATACAATATACTTAAACCTATGGAATAGAATGAAGATGGTTCTAAGAGGCAAATTCACAGCATTAAGTACCTACATTTAAAAAATAGAAAGAACTCATATTAAGAATTTAATGTCACACCTGAAAGCTCTAGAACAACAAGAAGAAATAACACCCCACAGGAGTAGGCAGCAAGAAATAATTAAATGGGGCAAAAATCAATAAAATAAAAACAAGCAAACAATATAAATAATAAATGAAACAAAAAAATTGGTTCTTTTTGGAGGGGTTCCTTTGAGACAGGGTTTCTCTGTATATCCATGGCTGTCCTAGACTTACTTTGTAGACCAGGCTGGTCTCGAATTCACAGAGATCCATATGCCTCTGCCTCCCTAATGTTGGGATTAAAGGTGTTCGCCACCACACCTGGCTACAAAAAAATTGATTCTTTGAGAAAATCAATAAGATTGATAAATCATTACCCAAATTAACTGAGACATGGAGAGAGGTGATCCAACTTAATGTAAGTAGAGATGAAAGGGAGACATCACTATAGACATTGGAAATCCAGAGAATCATAAGACATACTTTAAAAATCTATATTCCACAAAACTGGAAGATCTTTAAAAAATGGATAATTTTGACTTACTGAAATCAAGATCAGATAAACAATTTAAACATACCCATAACCCCTAGAGCAACAAAAGCAGTAATTAAAAGAAGGAAGAAGAGGAGGAGGAGGCGGCAGCCACCACCCCCACCACATATGGCCATATGTATTCGATGTAGAATACTATCAGACCTTCAAAAAGAATTAATGCCAATACTCCTCAAATTATTCCACAAAACAGAAGCAAATGCCCTGATATCTAAATTACACAAAGACCCAATAAAGAAAGAAAAGTACAAACCAATTTCTTTTATGAACATAGATGCAAAAGTTCTCAATAAAATGCTTGTATTCTGAATCTAAGAACACAAATCTAATATAATGAAAAAAAAGATTACCCACCATAATCAAGTAGGCTTCATCTCAGGGGTTCAGATATGTTCAATGTACACAAATCCACTGGGATCCATCACATAAACCGACTAAAAGACAAAACACATGATCATTTCATTAGATGCAGAAAAGGTCTTTGACAAAAGTCCAACATCCCTTCATGATAAAAGTCCCTGGGAGATTGGGGATCCGAGGGGCACACCTCAACACTATAAAGGCAGTTTACAGCAAACCCACAGCCAACATCAACCTAGACAGAGAGAAGCTGAAAGCATTTCCAACTGAACAAAACAAGGTTGTCCGCTCTCTTTATACCTGTCAATATAATACTTGAAGTCTCAACTAAAGTAACAGGACAACTGTACTAGATCGAAGACATACAAGTAATAGAGGAAGAAGTCAAAATATCTTTATTCACAGATAATATGATTTTATACATAAATGATCTTAAAAACTCCACCAGGTAACTTCTACAACTTTCAGTACATTCTCCTTCCTATACAAATATCAAATTGACTGAGAAAGAAATCAGGGAAACAATATCTTTCACAATAGCTTCAAAAAATATGCAGCAACTCTAACTAAGCAAAAGCCTTTTATAATAAAAACTTTAAGATATTGAGGAAATTGAAAATATGCAAAAATGTAAAGATCTCCATGCCCATGGATCAGTAGAACTAATATAATGAAAATGGCCATCCTACCAAAGGCAATCTACAGAATGAAAGCAATCCACATCAAAATTCCAACACAATTCTTTGCAGAAATTAAAAGGACAATTTAAGTTTCATACAGAAACACAAGAATCCAAGTTATGTAAAGCAATCCTAAATAATCAAAGAATTGTTGAAGGTAACACCATCCTCAACCTCAAATTCTACTACAGAGCTGTACTAATAAAAACAGCATATATGGTATTAACATAAAAACAGACATGTTGATCAATGAAATCAAATTTTAGACCCAGAAACAAGTTCACATACCTATGGATAACTGATTTTTAACGAAGGATCTTGAAAGACACACTGGAAAAAAAGACATCATCTTCAATAAATGGCATTAGTCATACCGGATGGCAGTATAGAGAAGAATCCAAATAGATCCATACTTATAACCATGCATAAAACTCGACTTTCTATGGATCAAAGACCTTGGTATAAAACCAGATACACTGAATCTTATACAAGAGAAAGTGGGGAACAATCTTTAACTCATTGTTACAGGAAAAGACTGTTTGAACAGAACACTGGCACTAAGAACAATTAATAAATGGGACTTCATGAGACCAAGAAGATTCTATATGGCAAAAAACAATGTCATTCAGAAAACTGGCAGGCTGTAGAAGGGGAAAATATTTTTTAATGTTTATTTATTACTTCAGGTTACTTCTCCTTCACAGTACCCTCTTTCCACCCCTCCCATTCCTGCCCTCCCACCCTCTACCCCCTATCCCTTCCATCCCACTCCTCTGGAGTGGAGTGTCCCTACATATCAGTCCCCTGCCCCAGTTCAGCAGTCATATGAGGTCCAAGAGCTTCCTCATACACTGGGGGCCTACAAGGCAGCACCACCAGGGCAAAGTGTCTCACTGAGAAGTAACAGTAACAAAGTCTATGTTCCTGTTCCCTTTGGTAAATTGGCTGTAGTATAGTTATCCTGTACTATATGGCTAAAATCTGATTGTAAGTGAATAGATGCCATGTGCATCCTTCTGAGTCTGGGTTAGCTCACTCAGGATGAGCTTCTCTAGTTCCATCCATTTGGCTACAAATTGCAGGATTTCCTTGTTTCTGATGTCTGAGTAGTGTTCCATTGTGAAGATGTACCACAGTTTTTTTTTTTAATCCATTCTTCTGTTGAGGAACATCTGGGTTGTTTCCAGTTTCTAGCTATTACAAATAATGCTGCTATGAACATAGATGAGGAAATGTCCTTATGGTTTGGTGAGGAATAATTTGGATGTATACCCAGAAGTTGTGTGGCTGGGTCTTGAGGTAGAGCTATTTCAAGTTTTCTAAGATATCGCCAAAGATTTCAATAGTGGATGTACAAGCTTGCACTCCCACCAGCAATGGAGGAATGTTCCCCTTTATCCACATCCTCACTAGCATGTGCTACATTTGAGATTTTGATCTTAGCCATTCTGACAGGTGTGAGATGGAATCTCAGAGTCATCTTGAGTTGCATTTCTCTGATGATTAAGGATGCTGAGCATTTCTTCAAGTGTCTCTCAGCCATTAGGGATTCCTCCTCATGAAACTGAAAGCTTCTGTAAGGCAAAAGACACTGTCATTAGAACCAAACGGTAGCCTACAGATTGGGAAAAGATCTTCACCAACCCCACATCTGACAGAGGGCTAATATCCAAAATTTACAGAGAACTCAAGAAATTAAATGCCAAGAAACCAAATAATCCAATCAAAAAATGGGGAACAGAGCTAAACAGAGAATTCACAAAGGAGGAATCCCTAATGGCTGGGAAAATATTTTTACCAATTACACATCCTAGAAAGGGTTAGTATCTAAAACATATAAAGAACTACAAAGGGGGGGGAGGGACAAACAGAATACAGAGCTATATATAGAGTTTTCAAAAGATGAAACTCAAATGGCTAACAAACACAGAAAATTTCAACATTCTTAGTCATCAGGGAAATGCAAATCAAAACTATTTTGAGACTTTCATCTTATAGTCAGAAAGCTCGAGATCAATAAAACAAATGACAGCACATGCTGACAAGGATGTGGAGCAAGGAGAACACTCATCCATTGCTAGTGGGAGTGCAAACTCATACAGCCACTGTGGAAATCAGCATGGTGGTTCTTCAGGAAACTGAAAATAGATCTACCTCAAGATCCGCCTATACCACTCTTTGACATATACCCAAAGGACTCTACAACCTGCTACAGAGACATTTGCTCATCCATGTTCATTGCTGCTCTGCTCATTGTGACCATAAATTTAAGAGTTTAGATGTCTGTCAGTGGATGAATGGATAAAGCATACATGATACATTTACATAACACAGTAACTAAGATGTTAAAAATAAATAATGAAATTCACAAGTAAATGAATAGAACTAGAAAAAATATCATCTTGTGTGAGGTAACTCAGAACCAGAAGGACAAATATGATCTATATTTGTTTATATGTGGATGTTAGTGCTTAAGTCTTCCATAAGCAAGTTATAATCTGTATAACCACAGAGGTTATGTGGGACTAGGCAGAAGGGATGGATCTCCTTAGGACGGGGAAATAGAATAGATAGTGATGGATGGGTTGTGGGGAGAGAGGACTAAAATTAGAGAATTTAACAGGGAGACGCAGGGTGGAGGGAGACAAGGGAGGGGATATGGAGAGGAACAGCTAAAACCAAGGGCCATTTGAGGGCTCATTTGGAAATCTAACACAATAGAAGCTTTCTCTGATATATACATACATGAAGAATATCTAAATAAAATTGCCAAACAAAGGGAAGACCGAGCCCCAACTGGACATCTGTTGTTATTAAACAAGCTTCTAGAACTGGGAATGGGTTACATCTAATCGAGTTCTGGTTAAAGAGGCTTCCGGGAACCCCTAACTCAGACTACTGCCAAATAAGACAATAAGGCCTTATTGTTGAAGGTAACATCTCCACAGCTCATTGGACACAGAGAGTCTAGCTGACGCCTTCCTAGAGCCTTCACACCTACTAACTAGTGTTCATGGTATGGGAAGGTATTCCATACACTATGAAAGGAGAAGGGCAAACACTAACACAGATACAAACCCTTCAGTCTACAATGGTGACCTGACCTGACCTGCCTGCAAGATATGCTGGTACAATAGTAGCACAAGACTTGTGGGAGTAACCAACCAATATCTGATTGAGTTAAGGCCCACTCCATGATGGAACCCATATTCAATGCTGCTTGGTGACCAAGAACCTGAGACTACTTAGGGCAGGGACCTCATGGAAAACTAAATGCTACTGTTCTGCCAAAGGAACACAACAATACAATGACTAATGACATTCTGCTATCCTCATGAATCCATGAATTGCTCAGCTGTCATCACAGAAGCTCCTCTTACAGCAGCAAATGGGGACAGTGATCTGCAGCCAGACAATATGCAGAGAGTGGGAGACTTTGAAACACTCAGCCTTAAATGGGATGTCTCCATCAAATTCCTCTACTCGGAGCTCAGGGAACTGCAGAAAATGAGGCAGCAAGGGGTAAGTACTAGAAGGAATAGAGGACATCAAGGTATTCTAGATAGAATAAGGCCTGAGCACATTTGAAACCACAGAGACCACAGAATATCTAAATGCCTTTATCTGTGTTACTGAAGATGCCCCCATGCTAAAGGAGGGGTCTTCCCTTACATTGGTCTTTTCAGGAAATATCTAGAGACCCTCCCAGCTTTGTGTCACCAATCAAAGTGACCTGTGAGGTTGTTATTGATCCTCTTCTGCTTTCATAGGGCTTACCACCACACTGTGATGTATTTATTCCCACCTGGCACCCAGGGTCTTCTTGCATTTCACCACTTTATGAAAAAGAGCTCCAGTGAGTCCTACATTTGGGCAAATGTTATTCTTTGTGTTCATTTATCTTCCTCTTTCCTTCTAGACTCAGCCTTAGAAAGCTGGCCAACATTGCTTCTCATCTGTTTATGGAAATGGAACTTGAAGCTCAGAAATCAAGTAGACCCCCAAAGTTAATATCCCAAGAATCCCAAGTAATAAAGTCAGTGCTGGGACCTGGTGTATTTGTCAATTTTACATTGTTGTGACCAAATGCCCAACAGAAACAACTTAATGGAGAAAATGTTTGTCTTGACTCATGGCTTTAAAGGATTTCAGCCCATTATAGACAAAAGGTATTGCAGGACCTCCGTCCACAGCAGTGGAGTTTGATGGACATAGAGTGGTCAAATGTTGTTGGCCAGGAAGCAGGGATGGCAGGCTGGACCCAGGGAGGGTATCACCCTCAAAGGCATAACTCTAGTGATCTATTTCTGCTCTCCGTAGTTTATTTTCTAAAGACTAAACAGTCTCCCAAACTGTCCTCATAGTACTAGTACCTTGGGAATAAATGTTCAATATATGAGTCTGTAGGACATTTATATTCAAACCATAATACTGTGCTTTGTTCTGTGCCTAAACTTATCCTGACCCACAAGTTCGCTATCCTCATTCTTTGTGGAGCCAGAACTTTTTCTCTCTCTTGTCCAATGCTGACAGAGACCATCAATTCTTCATTGTTTTGTTTCCACAGAGCCAAGAATATAGGGAAGGTAGCTTCTTGTATTGCTAAAAGTAGTTTTCTTGATGCAACAACTGCCATTCTGAGGTGACTTTGACTGTGTATTTTTGCCCATTTTAGCTCTTTAGAACAGGCTATTCTCCATTTTCCATAAATAGAGTCTAATTGGAACAAAGGCACACCCATCTGTTTACACATCACCTGTGGCTTCCTTCACACCATAGCAACAGAGTTGAGTAATTGAGGACTAATGCCACAGTCCCCACAAAGCAAAAAATGCTCACCCCCAGCCCTTTGTCAAAAGAAGCTTTCCAGTCCCTGTTTAGAATGCTAGGCCAAGCAAAACATGGCTCTACACTAGAAGTTGAGGGTTTTGTGCTGGATTCAATGCAGAATGTCCACTTAGAATCCATTGTCATGCCTCTTTCAAGTGTCTCAAGGCATGGTTTCCGGACTCTTCCAAACAGCTAAGTTTCCATATTTGTAAAACAATATCTATAATAAGAACATGTACTTATGAGTTGTAAAGATCCACAAATGTCACCCTGAAGAATACAAACTGTGTAACGCCTGAAAGGAAGAAGGTCCCAAGCAGCAGCCACAGTTGTCAACATTATTCATTATTGATTCCCCCCCCATCCCTCTCTCTCTGCATCTCTGGGGTGTGTGTGTATGTGTTTGTGTATGTGTATGTGCATGTGTGCACACATGCATGTGGACACTTGTGTCTGTGTGTATATGTGGAGGCCAAAGGAGGATGACAGGTTCACTTGCCTCCTTATTTCCTTGAGACAGAGTTCCTCACTGAACCTGGAGCTAGACTGACCAGCAAGTCCTAGAGAACTTCCTTTCACTGCCCTCTGTAGTACTGTAGTTACAGATGTGCACCACCACCCTGGACTTGTACATGCGTGCTGGGCGTTCAGGTCTTCATACTTGCTGTGAAAGTGTCATACACATCAAATTCCCTCTCATTTAAGCCATGAGAGTAAATCAAGCCATTAGAAACATTAAGCAGTGAGGAAATTCACCCATGAGCCATCAGCCCCTGATATCAATGCTCTTGTTAAATTTACAAGGGCACTTTAGCATAGCTAAGATTCCAGGGATAATTTCAGGGATATAAAAGTTTGCTGCATTTAATCTATCTTTCTCCAGATTTTCTGTGGCTAGAAAATGCCTCTTCAGTATCCCTGGTGGACCCTCCAATACATGGTCCCTCCTTATCCCTTCTGTGATGTAGCTGATTCTATAATTACTTCATGGTTCATGCCTCATACTTATTCCCTCACTGTTTTCAGTAAGGTTCCCTCCAAGTGGTGCACTCACAACTAATGGAAAGCTGGCTGTAGCACAGCAGCTTTTATTATTTTTGTTTTATTACAGATTCTAATTATTTTACTATCTTTAATACCTCTACCTCCCTTCCAACCTTTGCTCCTTCCAAGCCCCCAACACTAGGTAGGAGAGAAAGGTTAGTGGGGGAAGGGATGTAGGTCTTTTTGAGCTACTTCCTGCTGATGAGGGTCATCAGGTTCTTTGAGGGCAATACCAATAGTACAATATCCAGAAGTCCAGCAAACTAGTAAACCAGGAAACAGCAGCAGGAAGAACCAGCAGCAGGGAGAGCAGCAACCTCCTTCTTCTTTGCATTCCCCCCTTCTCCTGGGGCTCTGGCTTTTCATCCCTCAGTCCTCATAATTCTCAGGTGGCTAAGCCACGCCCCTGCTAACAGTTACTAGTTTACACCTGTGGTCTTAAGTGAAGCAGCCTCACACCTGGGATTAAACAAAAACATTCCCATAACTGTTTTTTGTTGTTGTTTTGATTTGTTTTAACAAAACTCTTACCATAGCAGGCCACTGACAGGGTGGTGCGTGCTTGCTAACATTTTAGTGTTCATAACGTGATCTTGTCTTCTAGCACTGCAGTGGGGCCTTGAAGACACTGGAAAGTATTATTTTAGCCAGTCTGTGAAGCTGAGGCTCTGGGGCAATCAGTTAAGAAAGAGTTTAAGTGATCTTTTACACTCTTCAAATCACAGGTGTGCCGATGAACAACCATTGCCTAGGGTCATTGCTGTAAGCTAGTTCACTTACGTGGGCATTTGTTCTTGTTGAAGCAAATAGGGAAGAGACCTGGAAACAACTGTCCATCACTGTGTGGATGGTGCTGACTTTCTCAAGCTTAGGAGAGCTGAATCACTGGTTTTATTGTTAACTAAGCTACACTCTCTCAGGATCATATTCTGTACTGCCCTTACCAATAGCCACTCTGTGGCCCACTTTTGCTTTGCAATATTACACAGATTATTTTTTCATGTCTGTGTATCTCTGCTAGACAGTTACCTTCTTCAGAGCAAGACTGCTTTTGTGTACATCTTAATTCTCACAGTGGCTACCATGTGATAGACACCAAAGACTTATGTGTGGTAATGGGAAGGGAAGGAGAAAAGAAAGGAGGATGGTTGGTGGGGAAGAGGGAGGGAGTTTTTGTTGCCTTAGGACTTCGTGCTTCGTTAATTTCTTCTTGGTGCTTCTGATGACATGGTTTCATTTCACAGCTAGATGGGAGGGGATTTGGCTCAGGTGACATCTGACACAGATGCTGTAAATAAGTAGCAATTTTGCTTGTGTTTCCCCAGATGCTGACAGGGAATCACACCCTGAGAGTGTGATTATGGGAGAGTCCCAGAATCTAGGATGTGATTCCTCTTCAACGGCTCCTTGGTGCTCCAGATACATGGACAAAGGATGCAAGCTGGGCTTTCTTCTGGAAGCCTGAACATTTGATATCCATCCAAGTATGCACAAATTAGAGTTGGAGCCCCATGACAGCCTAGTGCAAGGCTCCTGTTTCCATGACTCCCAGCATTGATTGGTGAGCCCTCTTGTAAATTTTTACAAATGCCCTTCTCATAAACTCTTTTCAGGGTAAGTAAAAGAAAGCCAGTTTCTGGGCATTGCTCAAAGAATGTTAAGCAACAAGAATTTCAAAGTCAAGATGAAGACTTGGGGCTGGAAATGCTTGTTCTCTCATTATTGGAGGTAGATGTCACAAGGTGGCTTCAACCATTCAATTCAACTTAAAATTCCTGGCCAGCCTCCTGGGAGACATGATAACATGACAAGGAGCTCCCAGAAGGCCTAAGGAAAGGAGAAAGGACAAATTCACAGACTGTAGTAGAAACAGAAATTACATGTAGAACTTTGCTCCACACAAAAAAGGAGGAAAAAGAAAAAGAAGTGTTTTTATTATGTTAGTATTTACTGAATATCCACCAGGTCAATGGAAATTTGCATGTACAGAAGGATTTACATCTGTACTCAGTACATCAAGAATGACAACATCGGGGCTGGAGAGGTGGCTCAGAGGTTAAGAGCACTGACTGTTCTTCCCAAGGTCCTGAGTTCAATTCCCAGCAACCACATGGTGGCTCACAGCCATCTACATTGAGATCTTCCCGGGCATACATATAGAGCAAATACTGTATACTAATAAATAAATAAATAAATAAATGTTTAAAAAAAAAAAAAAAAAAGAATGACAACATCATTCTGTTTCTGTAATTGGGACCAAAGCCTTAGGCATAGCAAGTATTTGCTCCAGCTGCCACAGTTCTTAGCAGGTAGATCTTGATCAAAACTCAAGTCTCATAGATGCTGAAGCTCAGGCTCTATGTATTCTACAACACTACCCCCTGAAAGACAGCTTGAGCTGTCACTAAGAGGTTATTAGGTTCTTCCTGTGCCAAAAGAAACTGGATTTATACCATGCACTTCTTAAAACATCTGTGGTAGGGATACCTTGTCAATAATGGGATGGCATACTCAGCTAACAAATAGGACACTTGACTATGACTTTAACCAACTTTGTAGCATGGCTTGCTCTAGATAAATAACAAAATAACAATGCCCCCTCCCACCCCAACCACTCATAATACTTTATTGGCTTTGTTTATCTTTCCATGTCTGTGCTCCTGTGCCAGATAGCTACCATCTTTAGAGCAAATATCACATCCCACACAACCTGAGCTTCCAGGTTCCAAAGGCGTAGCCTAACCCATAATTTTCCCCCTTTCCTTCTGAAGGTGAGGAAGTGAACCGTGTATATCCACCTGCTGGAAATTCCCCTTATATTTCCCTGGTTGAGGGACTTGGCCTATAGTGTTCAAAGAAAGACTATCTGAAAGAGGGATTAGAACATGTAATAAAAGAACAGGACACAGCCCCAGTGAGCTCATTACATCAGCAAATATTTCAAAACACCTGCTTTGCAGTGAAGACATAGAATAAGGCAACACTTTGTCCCCATGCTTTTTTGTTCAGGGAATCTGGAGACATGTAAAATAATAAAGGACTGAAGAGATCAAATGTTGGTAAGCACAAAGAGTAGCCAGGAGTAGTGTGTACTTGGCTCAGGGATGCTGCAATACTCTCTAAGGACTTGTGGGTATGGAGGCTAGCTAGGAAGAAGTGCCTAGGTTGTGTAGACCTCCATTTCCTAATTCCTACAGCTTGAGAACCGTGGTGGCAGAAGTTCCATGCTACCTTTTTTTTCTCAAAGTAAAAATATCTCACATTGTGACAAAAATTTCCAGAAGTAGAGAAATGCAAACAAATGGCAAGGAAGAATAGGAATGACAGAAAACGTTCAATTGCCTAGGAAGTGTTTGTCCAAATGATAAAATATTTAGTTTCTACTGGATACATTTAATGAAGTGATGCAATATTTTATTTAAAAGTCTGTAGCTCATAATGCATCAGATATTATGTGTTTCAATACTATTTAATCTTAGGGTGAGAAATTTTGGAACATCTGAATGTAACTGAAAATATATAAGGCATAATTAAAACCTAGATTAAGAGATTCAGAGCAAGGGTGTTGGGAGATCAATGCTGGAAAAGAATGGATGCTGAGTTAACCCCCAAGATTAAGAATGGGGAAGCTTACATGTGGGAGGGTCACTGAGGCTTCGAGGAACCACTCACAGAAGAGAAAAAGGTAAAGCAGCATCATATGCCCACACCAGAGGCAGGAAAAGGCTTGATGTATATGGATATAATGCCACAATCTACAAGTACTGAGAAAGGGTAAGAAATGAGATAGGGAAGGGTGGAATATACTGGAATAAGAACAAATGGCCTGTACTAACAGTGATATCTCTCTGACTTCATTTGTCAAGCTGATAACTGAAAATCATCCTGAGTCTAATAAATCTGGGAAAGAATTCTGGTTCCATTCCTATAACGTATGAAAAATTGAACAAATTATCTCCATAAGACTTTGGTTCCTCATCTGTGAACGGAAAATACAGAATAATCAACTCAAAGAGCTATATTAAAAATTAAATGAGATAATCATTTCCAACGATACCTCCCATTTAATAAATGTTATAAACATAGGCTATTATTGCCACTTCTAATATATGATGACCATCCAGTATAATATCTCCCTGCTTAAAATATCATCAGTTTGGCTTTGTGTAGTAATACACACTTGCAGTTCTAGAGGTCAGAGGGTAAAGGCAGTGGATTTCAAGGTCTAAGTCAGTCGGCACTACATAGTGAGTTCAAGGCCAGCCTGGGTTACACAACAAGACCTTGGCTTAAACAAAACCACAAGAGCATTTGCCTGGAATGTGCAAGGTTCTGGGTTGGATCACCAACATTGCTCCAATAAATAAATGGATAAATAAATAATCCTTGAACTGTTCATTTTTAAATATAAATATACAAATTTGTTACTGTTACATGAAGCCTTCCCTGTTGTGAGGTAACCACCAGAAAAGACTGCTCAAACATGGGTGGAGAAGTTAGCTGATAGAAAGTCTTTATTGGCCAGCTAGCAAGTACACTGGGTGTCTGTAATAGCACCACCCCTTTCTGGGGGTGAGCTTTTAAGCACAAAAACCATGATCTGGGTTGACACACTTCAGTGAACAAGAATAGTTAGCCAGAAGCAGAACTACAGAATCCATAAAAGCAAGGCTAGTGCACTAAGAGACTTTCCCAGAACTGTGGGCTTTGATGGATTGGATGTTTGTTTTAGTTTTGGCTGGTTGGTGCTGAGTCTTATGGCCTGAATGGTACTTTCATCATGGAGTAAGTTGTGCTAAGGTCTGGGGGCCTACAAAGTTCCAAGGCCCTGCTGCACTTTCCATTCCTGGGTATCAGTGGTAACAACTATCATCTGAGTCTTCAGAAGTAAAGGACCTAAGGGCCAAAAGTTCAGAATAAGCCAGAGCATCTCTCTCCAATAAGCCCCATCAACCCTCTGCTACCCTAGGCCCTGATTTTGCCAAGCAATTGAGGAACACATATTAAACAGACGCAGGAAAGAGGTGCATGAGCTTTGTGAAATGACAATTCCTTCTGAGTAGAGTGAAATGGGTCGGGAAGTTAGGAGCCAATTGTGAAGCCTGTGGCCAGACTTGGCTCAGTGGATATCTCCTTTCCTTTGTAATTGATCTGTGACTTTATGTTACCTTATAGTGCTATTTAAAGGAAAAGTCTTTTTAGGATTCACATAGATGAGTATTATTTACTCCATTTTTTCAATGCTTCCTCCCCAGTCTTTCCTCTCCAGTCCAGAGAGAAAGAGAGAGAGAGAGAGAGAGAGAGAGAGAGAGAGAGAGAGAGAGAGCTGACCACTGTGTCTCATAGATATCTGGAGAGACGAGAGACAACAATTCAATATTTGTGAGGTCCTAATTCTGAGCTAAGATGGATCTTTCTCCCTCTCTCTCTCTGTCTCTCTATCTCTCCTCTCTCTGTGTGCATGTGATAGAGAGATGTGGGAGACAGAGAGAGAGAATGTGTGTAGGGAGGGGTTAAAAGAGGATGATGAATAGTACTGCTTGTGTTTGCTCCACCCGGTCCCCAAAGTTTGTCATCTGACATATGAGCCCCACAATAACAAGAAAAATGGAGTAGTGGATGATATAGTTTATATACACCATAGGAATTTGATTCAAGGAAAGTAGTGATGGCCCAGATGAATAGGAAAAAATAGATACCTAGAGGAATTCCTGTATTACTCACTTTGGCAACTAAATTGATAATTCTACTGGCCTTTGAGACAAAAGTTGAGTCCAATTCTCTAAGTTCTGTCCTTAGAGTCCCTATGAGACACTTAAATAGTGATACATTGAAGGAAGTTAGATATGGTCTAAAGGGAAGGAGGCCAGGCTCATAGAGAGAAGGTAAACCTAAGATGAAAACTGCATTTACAGCTACAGATGCATGTGGTCAGGTAGAACACAGTTCTTTTCTCTTTGTGGAGAAAAGAACAAAGACAGACTCCTAGGGACTTGCTTCACTCAACTATAAGAAACCACAAAAGAACTGGCTGACAGCATGAAGACCAGAGAGAGAGACTTCCAGCTAAGTACCCCATACAAGAAGGCTTCTTAAAAGGCAGCCATGCTTATGAGACTCAAATGCAGAAGTCAAAACAGAATTCATTCAGTCGATGGGTTCCTTCATTAAACAGTCACTGAAGTTCTAATACTTTCCCACAGACTGTTGGGGATGTTGGGGACTTGGCAAACAAGAAACTATCTTGTCACTGAATATGTTTTATTGAGCATGACAAACAGGAAATGTGTCAGTTATGCTATAAAAATATTAAGTACAGGTGTTTTGAGCCAGTGGGAATGTGTCTGAGACTTGAGTACAGAAGTTTCAGTGAGGAAGAGAGGAGCTTGGCTCTGAGTCCTAGGCCAACAACTTCAGGTGGACACAGAAGTGGGAGAGGCATTATCTTTAAGGACTATAAGAAAGAAATCAGTTGCACTCTTCAGGAAAGGGAGATCAGTGATCAACAATGAAAAGAAATTCACTTCTTACAACTTCTCCAGGGAGGGACGAGGAAAGAGAGAACAGAGTAACAGACAGAGGGTAGGAAATGAAATACAAGGTTCTTGTGGACTAATTACCTTACAGGCAAGGATAGGTTGTCTGTCATAAGGAAGCACAAGATGAATATATGGATGGGTGGATGGATAATGACCAGATGTACGGTGGGTAAATGTACGATAGGTAGGTGGGTGGGTAGGTGGGAGCATGGGTGGATGGTTGGGTATAGGTACAGATGATCTTTAAAATCAGAATTATGGATGGTTAAGTCTTAAAATTATCAATTAGTAAATATATTTAATAGTCTATGTTTCCCTCTATTCATACAAATAAACAGAGTGAGTAAAAGGATTCCCTTGAATGAGCAACCTCGGAGGCCTTTCAAAGAATCTGGTAGACTTTGCTGGAAAAATTTTAATCAGCACTCTGCTACATGGGAACTGGGTTTTGGGGCTCTGCTGGGAAGTGCTTGATTTGCCTGAGCCACATGGTCCCAGGGAGAGGGGCTTTCTCAGCAAGTGATCTGTGAAAGGTCACCCCAGCCCGAGGAAGCAAGACATCCTTTTCCTCCCCACATGCTTCCTCTGTAACCCCAGCAAACACTCAGCCTTCTACCCAGACTGCTTCATCAAAACCAGTCCCTTGAAGGTCACCAATGACATCTTTATTGTTAATTCAAATGGCCTTTCCTCTACCACACTCTCACCTCCCCCACAGCCTGTTGTTTATCAAAGTCATGCCAGGGACAGTCAACACAATTGACATCGTGTTCCCCTGGATTCCATGACACGGCTTGACGGTTTCCCTCATGCTTGTGAGTAAAGGGTGAGTTACTGTTGGTATGGCCTGGTTCCCCCAGCTGCCATCAGGCCTGGAAAATCTGAGCACCTGTTCTACTAAACTCCACCCACCCCCTCCCCAGCCCGCCTCCATCACCTGTCTGCAATTCCTGGAAATGTGTTCAGCACACTCTTCATTTGTGATTTCCTCTAGCTCCTAAGACCAGGCCCTCTGATATCTCCATGACCCACTCTTTCACCTTTGTATTATGTGTTTATTATATTATTTTAGAATATTCAAATCTACTGCAAAAGATGAGAAAATAATTGGGTCGATGAGTCTTCTAAAACATGTCAAACCAAGTAAGTATACTCATGTTAAAGGAAGAGTACACAGATGTATGAGTTAAACACAGACTAAGTTTGTTATCACAAGGCAGGGGAGAGTAAATTGTTTGCTGCATAAAGCAGGAGGATCCTAAGTTCAGATCCCCAGGATCCAGATGAAAAGCCATGTGTGGTGAGGTCTGTAACCTCAGCTGAGGAAAATAGTTGGGTGCCAGACTTGCTGGACACCCAGTTTAGCCAAATCTAGCTCCGGGGTCAGTGTCAGACCCTGCCTCGGAAAATAAAGTGGAATGTCATAGAAGATGTTTAGCATCAATCTCTGGCATCCACATGCACAAGAGAGCATACTTGCGGGGACACACACACGCCAATGTTATCTCTGTAAAGCAGCAGTTCTCAATCTTCCTTATGCTGCGATCCTTTAGTACAGTTCCTTATGTTGTAATAAATTTATAAATAAATATTATTTATATGTAATAAGTAAATAAAATTATTGCTTCACCATAAAATTGTTATTTCATAACTGTAATTTTGCTACTGTTATTAATCATAATGTAAATATCTGATATGCCACCCCCTGAGAGGTTGAGACCCACAGGTTGAGAACCATAAAGGATGAGAAGAGCAAATGCTGAGGATTAGAGCATACCACCCCCAAGTTGACAGCTAACTGACTGCCCACTGGTGATATATATATTATGGTTTTCACTCTGATTCCACATGTGCTGTGTCCAGCAGAATCAGAAAAGGCCCATAGCTTTTCAGCCATAGCCATTGCTTTTTGGCTCTCTGAGAACTTTCAGTCTGAAGATTTTGCATCAGTTCAAGTCTGGTCCTCATAACCTCACTATCAGTGGCAAAAACCAGGGTGGGGGCTGAGTGGGGAGACCATATTGGCAATGACTATCTCAGGGCTCACTCAGTCCGGGCTTTCCTCCTGCATAGGCTTGCAT
This sequence comes from Lophiomys imhausi, assembly GCA_907164525.1. Classification (NCBI taxonomy): domain Eukaryota; kingdom Metazoa; phylum Chordata; class Mammalia; order Rodentia; family Muridae; genus Lophiomys; species Lophiomys imhausi. The sequence continues at coordinate 4,741,956 of CAJQZJ010032789.1, forward strand.
GTTCACCTATGTTCCCTGCTTTCTGCTTCTCATTTTGTGTCTTAGGTTGGTCTGATAGTCTCTATAACCTAGGCATCCTAATTTGGTTTGTGAGATTTTCTCTGTTTCATACCAAGACAGTTTACCTGGTAGTTGGAGGTCCCCATGGCATGGAGGTGGTTTCCCCCTCCAACAACCTCCTTTAAGTCTTTGTTTAAATGTCACTTTCTCACTGAAACCCATATTAAATACCTATTTTTAAATTATAACACCCACTGCCACCCCTTCATTCTCATCCATTTGTGTGTGTGTGTGAGTGTGCATGCATTTATGTGCAAATATTTGGAGACCAGAGGTCAGCATTGGAGCTCACTGCTTAGGCCAGCCTTGCTGGCCAGCTTGCCCACAAGGTCCTCCTGCCCTTGTAATAGGATTACAAAGACATGATGTCACACTTGGCTTTTCCATGGGCACTAGAGCTCAAACACAGGTCCTCATGCTTACATAGCAAGCACTGTGTTGATTGAGTCATTTCCCCAGCCCCTTCTTCTATTGTTTTGTCTTTGGCAAATATTACTTTCCAACAAAATCATCCAGCTTGTTTATTGTGCTCAACGCCCACCATCTGTCACCTATGTAGAGTATTGGCCCCCTCAGTTTGCTCTGTTTGTGTAAGAGAGAAATCACATCACTTAAAAAATTCCAGAAGCACAGGGGGCTTTAACGATGTTTGTGGTAAGAGCTGGAGAGGTGGTTCAGCCCATAAAGTGCTTAGAATGAAACATGGGGACTTACATTCAGAGCTTCAGCACCCTTAGGTGTTCGACATGGTGGCACACACCTGTAATCCTAGCGTTGGAGACGTAGAGACAAGAGGATCCCTGATGACCCTAGACAGCTAATCTGTCCAAGTTGGTAAGCTTCATGTTCAGGGAAGAGGCCTTGTCTCTAAAATAGGGTGCAGAGTGAAAAAGAAGAACTCCAACAAACCTCTGGCCTTCCAAGTATATATACTCACACACGTATATGTGTACATACACACACACACACACACACACACACACACACACACACACACACACAGTTTGTTGTTGGGTGTCAAATACTAGGCCAAAACAATCTTCCAAATATTGGCAAGCTTTCATAAATTCAAAAACATCAACATCAACTTTAACAGCAGTGATGGGCAATTTAAAGCAGAGAACCACAGGAAAAGCCTAAACTTAGAAAGCAGGGGTGACAAGAGAATCAGCAAGTAAGAGAGCCTGCCATGCAAGCCTGACAACCTGAGTTTGGAGGTCTGGCCTGTCTGGCTGTAAAAGCAGATACGTGCTCTTAGCCACAGCACTCGCCCAGCAAGACCGGAAGTGGAGACAAGACAGAGCTCTCGGGCCAGCTAGCCTGGGGTATGCAGTGCAGTAACAAGCAAGGAGAGAGACCCTGCCTCAAAGTCAAGGTGCAGGGTAAAGGCTGCCACCTTAGGTTGTTCCCTGACTTTCACAGAACATGGCATTCCCGTGTCCCACTCCCCCCCCCAACAAATACATACACAAACACATTGCATGCATTCACAGATTGATTAGTTAGTTATTGAAAAAGACAAAGATGTCTAATAGGAGTTGTGGATAAATCAGTAAATATTGGATAGCAAGCTAGCTTTTGTGTTGCATTTTGCTTTGGTTTTTATTTGTATTACTTGTTTGTGTGTTCATTCGAGACAGCATCTTCCTATGCAGACCTGAATGACTGAGTACTCATTGAGTAGCCCAGGATGAGCTCAAATTCGTGCCAATTCTCCACCCTCAGCTTCTTAGATTATGTTAGGTTATGATAGCTACCCTCTGATGTTTATCTCCCTCTATAACCCAATGGTTCTGTTGTCTCAGGATGAGCTTCCACTCTTAGACCTTCTTTATCTGTCTTTGTTGCTATAGTACATTACAACTGGTCAAGTGGCTTTAAAACAGTCTGTTATTCTTCATAGTTCTAGAGGCTAGGAGGTCCAATATAAATGTCCTAACACACGCAGGTCTCATAAGAGTATGCTTCCTCATGTTTCTAGATAGCTGTCTTCTTAGTATATCCTCACACAATGGAGAAAAGGGAGAGAAGGCCAGATCTCTTACAAGATCAATAGTCCAATTATGAAGGCTCCACCATGCCACCATCATGACATAATCATGTTCCAATGGCACTACGTTCCACTTCCTAACACCATCATATTAGGACCACGGTTCCACAATGTGAATTCAAAAAGGAAGAAACACAAACATGTAGTCCACATCACTACTCTACGATCCCTCGGCTCCTCAGAGGGTAACCCCTTTCCACCTCTCCACCCCATCTTCCTAATTCTTCACGGGCAGATGCTCATCACACCCTAACAAATCATCATAAAATTCTAGTCTAAAGCCGGGCGGTGGTGGCTCACGCCTTTAATCCCAGCACTTGGGAGGCAGAGGCAGGCGGATCTTTGTGAGTTCGAGGCCAGCCTGGTCTACAAAGTGAGTCCAGGACAGCCAGGGTTACACAGAGAAACCCTGTCTCAAAAAACCAAAAAAAAAAAAAAAATTCTAGTCTAAGGCAGAGTTTCTTACAACCCGTATGACTTTAAGATTACATCAGCTGTATCTTTTGACATTAGATTCCTTTCCTATGCCCATGCCCCACTCAACAGTAAGATTTCCAAGAGTTCATGTCCAGAGCTAGAGCTTGATCAGACTTTTAATCTACTCTTCCACATTGACTAGGAATATAATTCTGAGATAGTAACTACATTTTTCTCAGTCTCTTAGTCCTCATCTATGAAATGCAAATAATATGTCTGCATAGAGATGTTGTAAGCTTAAATAAAATGAGTAAAAATGTACAAAAGAATGTATCTGGTACTCAATAAGACTTCAGTCAGCACGAACTGGTTTTATCTCTATAAACAGTTTTATTGCCTGCGCTGCTTAGAGCGTCATGTGTCACTTTCTGCTGAGTACAATACTCATAATTAATGATCTGTTTACTTCTACTTCATATAGAGAACATTATTCTATCTACAAAAACACATTTTGTGAATGGCTTTAATGTTTGCAAATCTATATTGGAGATTTGAACATACATCCCTCTTGTGATTCAGAAACAATTTTGCCCGTGAGCAGAAATAGCAATTAAACAAAGCTTCCATAGTATCTTTAGTCCTGTAATTAGAATCTCTCTAGAGCAGAGGTACCAGAACAAGGAAGGGAGCAAGACCAATGCCCAGGGGACACGTGGCAATGTCTGGAGACTCTTTTGGGTGCCATAAATAGGGTGGGAGTGTGTTATTGGCATCCAGCAAGTGGCAGTCAGAAGGCTACACTGGAAAGAGCACAGCTTGCTTCCTAACAAAGAATTACCTGTCCCAAGATGTCAATAGTGCCAAGGCAGAAAGCCCAACTCAAAGGAGCCTCAGTGCCTAAGGCAATTCACCATTGTGAGATTCTTCCCCCCAACTCAAAGGAGCCTCAGTGCCTAAGGCAAGTCACCATTGTGAGATTCTTCCCCCCAACTCAAAGGAGCCTCAATGCCTAAGGCAAGTCACCATTGTGAGATTCTTCCCATCTTACACTGTTGAGCCACACTAATTAGTCAAGGGAAGAGAAAGTAGTGAGGAAGTTAGAGAATGATCTTAGTAAATGGCGGGTGGTCCATGGAGACTCAGAGGCCGAGCTCAAGACTTCCTCTCAGTTCATGAGCTTCTAGGTCTGCAGCCCTCCCCCTTCCTTTTCATCACCTGGACACATTGCTGTTGGTATGTGTCTGAACGCTCTCTAGGGTCCTGAGTGATTTCTCTTACTTCCATGTCCAAACATGGAACTTAGTGTGAATGACCTCCCTGAAGAACATAGATTAAAATACGTTTTAAAAACAAATGGATAGTTCAGGTAACTTAAATCTTAAAGAAAGGAGAACATGTTGCAAATGTAAACTCATTCTTGTAGTTTCCCAAGGAGAAGCTGCCTTTGTAAGAAGGCCGAGTCTATCTTGTAGTCACTCACACATGCAGGCTGTGAATGCACCTGGGAACGTTCCTGCATCGGCAGCAGGTCTGCTGTTGTTTTCTGTGATGAACTGTCTTTATTTTTTTTTTTCTTTTAGTTTCTTTTCAAATCTCACAAGTTTCCTCCATCTTGCTTTCTTTCCTTTCTTCCATTGTTTCTTCCTTCCCTGAGTTATTCCTCATTCTTTCCAACTTTAGGAACAAGAAGAAAAATGTTCACTATTGGTGCCTTCCAGCTCTCCTTGTCCATGGAGGGGGGAGGGGTTGCAGGGGTGGAAGGGGGAGGGGAAATAGTTTTTTTAAGTCATATGCTGCCATCTGGTGGTCAATTTATATACTCAACTTAAACAAATAGCTGGGCTCAAGAGTATTTTAAATGCTTGTCAATGAATTGGGTCCTGGTTGACCATAGGTGAGCACTAATTAATATTGTCTCTGCTTCACGGTGAAAATCCCAGTGTTCAAAGCTACTCCTTCCCTTGAGCTTTTGATTTCTCCCAGGCAGGTGAAATATTTTGTTCCCAAACTGAGCACACAAAAAAATTCGAGCATAAACCAAATATTTGCTGTAGGGTGACTGCAGGTAAGCTCCTCCACGGGGTTTGTGCGTTCACAATTCTTCTTTTCTGCTCACCCTAGTTAACTTAAGATTCACTGGATTAACAGAGCAGAACGTGGAGCCTCTTTTGTTTGTAGGAGATGCTGGAGATTGAACCCAAGGACTTGTACAATTTAAATGAACATTGTACCAATAAACCATATCCCTAGCTCTCAGAGTGATATTTTAAAGATGAAATTAATAAAATTTACCCAATGTAATTGTATAGATACATATTCCTTTCTATAGCAAGAAAGTTTTCACATGCACACACACACACACACACACACACACACACACACACACAGAGTCTAAAAGCAGTGATATTAATACTCAGTCCTCAAAGCAACTCAGAAGGCTTCCTTGAAGACCACTTTCTTGTTCCACAACCCATCAACAAATCTTACAGTGTGTCTTTTAATCCTTCTTTAGTCCTCCTCCATCCTGTCTTCTTCCTCCTCTAATTTGGCACAACATTATATAAACTTTCTCTCTCTCCCAGTCTCTCTCTTTCTGTGTGTCTCTCCCTCTGTATTTCTATCCATCTCTGTCTGGTCCTGTCCCCCTATCCTAGTCTCCACAGAGCTCACAAAATGTGTCCTTAAAAGTACAAACCTGACCAAATCCTTCATCAACCTCCCATAGTCTCCCACTAGACTCACCTAAATTGGAGCGCTTGTCCACTCCTCCAGTCATATGTCCCAATTGTATGTGCTTGCCCTGGGTTCCATAAAGCACTGAGTGGCCTGTTCCTAGGTGATTGTCTCTTCAGAATGTTCCAATTTTCTTTTTGTAATGATCCTCCTGATAATTTGGAATGCTTCAGTCTCTTTCCCCCTGTCACGGGGCAGTATCAGCATATGGACCTTTGCTTGCTATATATTTTTTGGTATTTAGAAACATAGATTCAATCTGGGCAGAACATGTTTTTTTAGAATGTAGTGAATATAGATATAGTGAATAAAAGAATAAGAGTGAGAAAAAATCTGTGGGTCCACTGCCACAGTGTGTTTATGTGAGAAACAACCCCCACCCCCAGTCAGGGGGACCTCTCAGGGATGCTCTAGGATATCTAATGGCTGATCTGAAAGTGGAATCCAGTTGTTCCAACAATGGACTCTAGAGACCATCTGGGGTTTGAGAAGTGGAGAGAGGGTGCTGTCTTTGGAGAAGATACTGGATGGACCAGGGCTGGGAATGAAGGTCAATCCATGGCACTTCCATGTGCAGCCTCTGCTCTATTTGCTTCATTTTCTTAGTGTGAATTTTTCTGAATTTCTTTGATTGGAAACTAAATGGTAAATCCTCTCATTTGTGGATTTATTGTGGCTTTAGGGTGGTCGCTATAAAGCAATGTTGACAAGTTCTAGAGAAACGGAAGAGGAAGCAGAGCTGGGTTCGTGTTTCTAGAATTTTAGCCATTCTAAAAACACGTTACTCTTCCACATGCTGCAAAACAGGATGTTGTAGTCTAAAGGAGAATCTCAACAAAAAGTCCTATGAAAAGCAATCTTCGGTGACTAAAGTCCTCTAGGTACCAATCTCAGTTTCCCCTCGGGAAAGTATCATGTGCTGGAATTTGGGGCCCACGGGAGGCACTAGAAGTGGTAGTCATCTTTTCATTGAAGTTATGTCCAGTCTTGGGAATTAGTTGCAGGCAGAGATTTCATTATTATTTTTCAGGCTAAAGTCTGAAACATAAATCAGACCATAACTCTGTAAACATTGGGAGGATTCTATAAGTTTTGTACTATGGCAATATTTGTGCCATAATTTTCTTATTTGTCTGTGTTATAGTTTGAACAGGTGGTCTCCTGATGGTGGTGATAGTTTGGAAGCCTACCTTTAGGAGGTGGGGAGTCACTAGGGGTAGGCTTTAAGGTTTGATGGCCTGGCCCACTTCCTTTCTGCTCTCTGCTTTCTGGTGGTAGACAATGCAATTCTCCACCTGCTCCACCATTGCTGTCATACCTTCCCCCAGCAGATTGACATCTGGTGTAACCCTCCAACACTCTTCACCTTATACAGGAAGACAATACCTCTCACTTGAGCGCTTTGCCCTGTCTCTGCCTCCCAAGCCCGGAATTGTAAGCAGGCTTCCCTGCTGGCCCAGGATTTGGGTAGATGCTGGGGATCCAAACTCCAGGCCTGATATCTGCAGAACAAGTGCTCTACCCAGTCAGTCATCTCCCAGCCTTGGATTGTATCATTTCTTAAACTCTAAACTGAAATGAGTTAAAAGAACCTGGACACTTACCCTCTCCTTAGGAGGAGAGAAAGCAGCGGCAGGGCAGACCTAGTTCTCTGAAGGCAGGAAAGGTGTGAAAGCCGGTGGAGTTGCTGCACAACGAAAGGACCAGAAAGGGCTGAGAAGAGCATGTCTGAGCAAGGGACAAAAAACCGTCCAGAATTCTCCGACAGTTTAAGGGATTGATGAAGGAAGACGGGAAACCGTTTTCCCATAAAAGGAGGTGGGAGGATTGGCCATCTCTGGTCTGCTACAATGTATCTTGATCATTAAAGGCCAGGGTCATTTGAGGGCAACATTAACAATTTTTCTTTGTTGTCCCCATCTAGAACCAATGATTGGTAGCCACCACATCGAGTAATCAGTGAAAAGGGGAGTTGGGGTGGTCACAGAGCAGCAGGGCTGGGCAGACATCTCAGTCAGTAAAGTGCCTGCCCTGCAAGCACCAGGATCCGAGTTCCGGGCCGGTGGAAAAGCCAGGCATGGTAACATACACCTGCAACTATTATAAGACTGGGTAGCCGACTTAGGCAATTAGCGAGTTCCTGGGACAGTGGAAGACTGTTTCCTCAAACTGAGAGGCTGAGAGTATGCACAATAGAGGTATGCACACATATGTAAACCGGCAAACACACGTGCACATGCACACCTGTAATATTTTTTAATGAGTTACAGTTCAGATTTGTGTTGTATTCATCTGAGTTGTGTTTGTTATGCACTGCACCTTCAAGGGAAATCACTTTCTTGTGCTTCCATACCAACCTGACAGCTGCATCACCCTCCTGGAAAGAACTTTGCCCAGACAGCGTGGTGGCCTCTCCTCTTCAAATGAGCCTTGCATGCTCCCTCAGTGTCTACACTGCTCTGCTTTTTGCCCTTCCTCACACACCAGTCTGGACAAACCCAGTCCTTGCTAGCTCCCACTCTCTGCCCCTTTGCATACAGACCTGTAAAAGCCACCAACCACAGGGACCAGTCCTGTTTTAAATGTGTGGCAACCTCTCCCTAAGTTCCTCCTCAGTGTACATCGGCCCCAGCAGTTTAAGGTCATTGCATTTGTCATATCACTTTTCTAACTTTTTAGACAATTCTCAGAGACCTTGCTTCCCATTTGTCATGCTTTGAATTCAAAATGCCTCCCATAGGCCCCTGTGTTTGAACACTTGCATGGTGACCCCATTTTAGAAGGCAGTGGAACTTTCAGAGGGTGGAGCCTTGCTGAAGGAAATGAGTCCCTGGGGGTTGACTTTGGTGGTTAAAACCCACATCTGTTTCCTGTCTGGTCTCTTCTTCCTGTTCTGCCAAGGTATGGAAAGGTCAGGAGTCCCAGCTGCATCATTCTTGCACTATGAATTGCTATCTGCCTGAATACCTTCTTGCCATGGTGGACTTTCATCCTGTCAATCCTTGAGCCAAAATAAATCCTTGAGTTGCTTTTGTCATGTGTCCAACACAGCAAAAGAAGTAACTGATACATGAGAACTTTCACATGCTACCCTCCTCACCCACTCACCTGTCTCTGTTCCCAGATAATCTCCCTTCCCTCCACAGCTCTAATGGGAAATCTCTGAGCTAACCTGCCTCCAGTTTGCATACTACATCTCCTGCCCGCCTACCTGCTTAGGGGTGCCATGAACCCTTCATCCTTCATGTTACTTACTTTCCCTTGTTTGATCAGTCCTTCAACACAGAGATAGGCTCTACTCTTCCTAGGACACACACACACACACACACACACACACACACCTTCCAAAATCTACTTCCCTCTCTGTTATCTCATTTATTTCCTTGTTCTTTTTAGAGAACTCAGAAGGTTTTTTTTTTTTATGCTTTGTTATCAGTGCTTCCCCTCCTCTCATACTCTCCTGGGTGCTCCAGGGGTTTGCCTTCCCAGTCCTCTTGTTGGAACAGCTCTTGTTAAAGCGAGTGGCCTGGATCCATGTTATGGAAGCTCAGGGGTCAGTGTGTGTCCCTCCTCTTGGGTATGCCATGGACACCTGCAAGCTCTGCCATAGAACCCACTGGAGTCCCTTCTGGTTTATCTGATGCTAGAAGCTGGAGAACTCAGGGTACAGACCTCCCAGCTCTTATTGTCAACGCATGTTAAGTAATTCCAAGCTTCCAATGTCACCATTCTCCATTAAAATCCCCACCCTGGTCACTGGGGATACTGCAGTAGAAGCAGGCCTGGACCAGCAGGGCCACATCACAGGGACAGAGGGAGAGCAGAGCCTTGGATCCAGACAGGTCAGACAGGGCATGTACACAGATCACTAGGCATAGGGATGGCATGCTCTGACTTTGTCTCCATGGTCACTGATTCTATGTTGAGAATATATGGGGAGGAAGGGGAACAAGGGTGCCAAGCATCATCAGGGAGACCTGCCAGGAAGTCACTTTAACCAACCTTGAATTTCCAGACTCCTACATCTGGCTGCTAGCCACCTCTCACAGTTGAGTGTTCGTTGTGCAGAATTTTTCTGAATGAAGCCTATAGCTCCCATTTAAAACACTAGAGATGGTCGTGCAAAAAAAGAATTGACTTAATTGGGTTGTTGACTACTTACTATTCCTTAGAAAAGCCTTTTTTTTTTTTTTTTTTCAAGGCTGGCCCTTGGCTAGTATCAAGAAGCTTGGATTTCAGAATCTTCAGAACCCTTCATTTACAGAACAAATTAGAGTGACTCCATGTTGTAAGTGGCTTTATTATTTTATTTTATTTCACATTCGAATTTATTTTACTGTACTTAATACCTCCAAGCCGTATTTCTTCCTACCCCCCAACACTAGGTGAAGGTTAGAGGGGAAAGGGACATAGGTCTGTCTCTTGATCTACTTCCTGCTGATTAGGGTTGTAGGGCTCTTTCGGGGTAATACCAGTCTCAGTAGTCGGGATATCCAGAAGTCGAGCAAACCAGGAAACAACAGCAGGATGAACCAGTGTGGAGGAAGCACCAGCAGGGAGAGCAGCAGCCTCTTCCTTCTTTGGAGTGCCCCACACTGCTCTGGATTATTTTTTTATAACCCTCTCTAGTCCTTGGAATTAACTTTCTGCAGCTGGCTAAGCCACAAGCCTGCTAGCTCACAAGACACTTATAGTTTACAGGTGTGAACAAATGGAAGCAGCCCCACACCTGGGATTAAAACAAAAAGATTCTCATATCATAACTGGTTTTTGTAAGAAACAAAACTCTTTTTTGGTTATTTTTTAATAATTTATTTTTTATTTCTTCAAGTTACATCTCAGTCACAATCCCCTCCCTACTCCCCCTTCCAGTCCCACCCTTCCACCCTCCTCCCCCTCAACCCCCCATCCTCTACCCTTTTTTTAAGTTTAAGGTATTTCTTTTTCCTCCCCAACAGCTCTCCCTTTCAGTCCAACAAATGGTTCTTTCTCTTATAACTATAACTACAATACAAAACAACAGAAATAAATAGGCCACAATTATGAGGGTTATATGGCTTAGCATACATTCCCAATGTCCAGTCCATACGTATTTGGCACCTGACTTTAACATTCTACTATCTAAGCATCTCCATGAGTTTAAAGTTCTATATCTAACTCATTTTTCATACTAACTTGCTTCACAATTTTAAAAACATCTTCTTAGATCCAGAACACCCTCTTGATTCCTAAACAACTCAAAATTTAACTATGAGACTCTAGCTATCTGTTCTTCAACCACCTCAGAGACCTGAGAGGGGTAAATATATCTGATTATAAAGGAAGTACAGGGCCTGCAGCTTCCAAAACTAAGAAATGACATACCAGTGGCTGCCTGGACAGTTCCCATTCTCTCTCCATACATTACAGCATCAATCTTCAGCCGTTTGGCCCCGTTTCTCTGACAGACTTTGATTGCAGAGCAAGAATTATGAAGGACTTGCCTACCCTGTCTTGGCAGAGCTAGGCTGCCGACTTACCTGCTTCCAGGTTTTGTCCTTTTTGGACAGCATTCTGTCTACAGTTGACACAAGGGGTTTTTCTTGCCAAGAGAAAGGCTTGCCACTAATTCAATCATCTCACACTGGAGATTCTTCGATGCTCATCTTCAACTTGGAGTAGAATAGGGGGTGTTATCAGGAGCTGTCATATCTCGATATCAAAAAATCTAAAGTTAAGAGAACATCTTTGGATGCCATATTCTGCAGATCTCTTGAGGTTTATGAAGACACCCTATCTATCTCTCATATTAGGATAAGCAAATGTTGCTTGTCTCTTAGCAACTTGATTTCTGATTAGCTTAGAAAATAACTATAATAAACTGTCATAGTACCTAACAAAATGAGAAGCTTGCATGACTATTAGTTTGCATTTCTTAATTATCCTAAACAGTTTATGATGGTTGGTAACCAGAGGCCAAAACTTTACATTTCATTTTTAAGCATTACTAGGTACAATACCTTTAAGAAGCATTACCCTTCATTTTGTATCAATATACAAAGATCAATACCAATGTAGTCCAATACAATCTTAATTTTGCATTAATATACAATGATCAATACCAATTTAGCCAAATATAATATTAATTTTGTCTCAATATACAAAGGTATAAGGCCATATTCAATCATCTGTCCTTTTTTTCTTGATCTTTCCTATACTATGTCTATGTCCCATTTTTTTCTCAAGTCTGTCCACTCCTACATAGGAGAGAAAGAATGATACAGAAAAGAAAAAGAGAAGTCCCTGGGTCTAACCTCCAAAACCCATTAACAAGACCATTTAACCACTTGTAGTCTCTTCCCCTAAATAACAAAATTTTCTATTATCCATCAAATAACCAAAGGGGGGGGGGGACACCCTCCCCACCTTCTGGTGATGGGACGTTGTTCTCTTAAAATGACTTCCTGCTGATTTGGGACGTAGTAAACCTGTTTGGGGCCCAAATAAGAATGGAAAAATGGTTTAAAATGGTAATAGAATCATTTGATGTTCAGTCCTTTTGTGCTCAGCTATTTAGATGTCCTAAGAAGTTCGTAGACAGAAGCTGATCTTCAGAGCTGAAGTTCTCGCTGGAGCAGTCTGTGGAGCTGACCGATCTTAGCGATTTTTAGTTGTTGTGGTTGTAGACTTTTGAGGAAACAGCTATTGAGGAAGTCTGCAAGGCTGGATCGTCTGGGCCACTCATCTTCTTTGGTGTCTGATCTGTTTTCTTCTGAGGTTTCCGTTGTCCAGTTGTCCCTGGATTCCTTGAATGGATGCTTTAAACCTCCTGAAAGATAAGAACAGAGCCTGCCCTAATCCTAACTCTGGGACAATTACCCTTTTTTTGGGGGGGGGGCAGGTAATATTTTTCCTGGAGCAAATTTGGTATTTGGTTTTTTGACAATATATAAAGTATTATCTTTCACTCCAGATTAAAGAAGAAAATATTTTGATATTTTGGAGCTAAGCAAACCTTTAGTGTATATATTTTGAGATCTCAAAAGACAATTTGCTTGAATTTCAGCATGCCTTTTGTAAGTAGCTTTTAAACTTAAATCCTTCCAAATCCTATGTGCCTGTCTCTGCATTCTAAGTATTGGGCTCAAAGACATGTGGTTTCCAACTGATGGGATTAAAGATGTGCTCCACAACCCCTGGATCGAAGTTTTTGTCTATTTAGAGCTTGTTTTGTATCAGGCTGACCTTGAGCTCTGAGATCTGCCTGTTTCTGTCTCCAGTGTGTTGGGATTAAGGGTGTATTCTTCTCAAATGATGGGATTAAGGGTGTGCACCATCACCACCCTGTTCTTTGTAACTCTAGAATTTATAAGACAACTAACTCTATAGTGATTCTCCTGTCTCTGCTGGAGGTAAAGGCATGGGCTAACACCATGCCTTTCATGTATTTTACCTTGGAGGTTTGTAAAACCAGTTTGAAAAGCTGTAACCTTTAATTTATTTACAGTGTTTTAAACCTGTTACCTACTTTTTAATGCCAAACCATGGAAATATCCTATACCTCTACAAAAAAAAAAAAAAAAAGAACTTTTAAGATGCTATCAAGTTTGTGTAATCTATGTGGCCACCTGTAGTCTAACATTCTAATCTGAAATTAAGGCCATATTCCTTTCATGCCAGTAGGGCAAGTATACCTTTGGTAAATTTTGGTTTGAAAATTTTATATTGTATTTTTATTATATTTTTTAAGCTTATTAACTCTTTTCTTAAAAAAGTATTATTTACTTCTGGAACATAGTTTCCTCCCTCCTCCCCTTCTGGCCCCTCCCTCCCTCCTTCTCTCCCTCATTGTTTCTCTACTTGGTAGTCTCCTTCTCCTCACATGAGGTGGGCCCTCACATATCATACTCCCTCAGAGGGCCAAGAGCTTCCACTTGTACTGGGGCTTGATATGGCATACCATCTAGGGTGTGGTGTTCCACTAACCTGCAGCAGATTCCATGACTCACTGGTGGATAGACTTTTTCCTAGGATAGATATGCTAGGTTCCTATCTATTTGGGTGTGTGTGTTGTAGGATAGTTATCCGGTGATGTATGGTTAATATCCATTTATAAGGGAATACATACCATGTTTGTCTTTCTGGGACTGTGTCAGCTCACTTAGGATGAGCTTTTCTAGTTCCATCCATTTGGTTTTGAATTGCATGATTTCCTCATTTCTGATAGCTGTGTAGTATTCTATTGTGTAAATGTACCACAGATTTTTTTTTTTTTTTGTCCATTCTTCAGTTAAAGGACATCTGGGTTGCTTTCAGTTTCTGGCTATTACAAATAAAGCTGCTATGAACATTGTTGAGGCGATGTCCTCGTGGTTTCGTTTTGAATCTTTTGGATATATGCCCAAGAGGGGTATGGCTGGGTCTTGAGGTAGATTTATTCCCAGTTTTCTAAGATATCTCCAGATTGATTTCCAAAGTGGTTGCACAAGTTTGCAGTCCCAGCAGCAATGGGAGAGTGTTCTCCTTTCTCCACATCCTCGCCAGCATGTGCTATCATTTGAGTTTTTGATCTTAGCCATTTGACAGGTATGAGATGGAATCTCAGAGTTGTTTTAAGTTGCATTTCCCTGATGACCAAAGATGTTGAACACTTCCTCAAATGCCTCTCAGCCTTTAGAGATTCCTCTTCTGTGAATTCTCAGTATAGCTCTGTACCCCATTTATTGATGGGGTTATTTGATTTTTTTGGTGTTTAACTTCTTCAGTTCTTTATATATTTTGGATATTAGCCCTCTGTCAGACGTTGGGTTGGTGAAGATCCTTTCCCAGTCTTTAGGCTGCCGTTTTGTTCTAAGGACAGTGTTCTTTGTCTTACAGAAGCTTTTCAATTTTATAAGGTCCCATTTATTGATTGTTTGTTTTAACGCCTGAGCTATTGGTGTTCTTTCTGTTCAGGGTGTTGCTACCAGTGCCAGTGAGTTCCATGCTTTTCCCCACTTTCTCTTCTATTAATGTTAGTGTGTCCGGATTTATGTTGAGGTCCTTGGTCCACTTAGACTGAAGTTTTGTACAGGATGATAAGTATGGATCTATTTGCATTCTTCTACATGTTGACATCCAGTTAGACCAGCACCATTTATTGAAGATGCTTTCCTTTTTCCATTGTATGTTTTTGGCTTCTTTATCAAAAATTAAGTGACCATAGGTGTGTGGGTTTATTTCTGGGTCTTCAATTCGATTCTGTTGGTTAACTGGTCTGTTTCTATACCAGTACCATGCTGTTTTTATTACTATTGCCCTGTAGTACAGCTTGAAATCTTGGATGGTGATACCTCCAGATGTTCTGTTATTGTACATGATTGATTTAGCTATTCTGGGTCTTTTATTATTCCATATGAAGTTGAGAATTGTTTTTTCCAGATCTGTAAAAAGTTGAGTTGGTATTTGGATAGGAATCACATTGAATCTCTATATTGCTTTTGGTAAGATTGCCATTTTTATTATGTTGCTCCTACCTATCCATGAACAAGGGAGATCTTTCCATCTCCTGATATCTTCTTCAATTTCTTTCTTCAGATACTTGAAGTTCTTATCATACAGGTCTTTCACTTGCTTGGTTAGAGTTCCCCCCAGGTATTTTATATTATTTGTGGCTATTGTGAAGGGTGTTGATTCCCTTATTTCTTTCTCAGCCCATTTATCTTTTGTGTAAAGAAGGGCTACTGATTTTTTTGAATTGATTTTGTATCCAGCCACCTTGCTGAAGGAGTTTATCAGCTGTAGAAGTTCTGTGGTGGAATTTTTGGGATCACTTATGTATACTATCATATCATCTGCAAATAGGGATACTTTGACTTCTTCCTTTCCAATTTGTATCCCCTTGATCTCTTTTAGTTGTCTTATTGCTCTAGCTAAAACTTCAAGTACTATGTTGAAGAGATATGGAGAGAGTGGGCAGCCTTGCCTTGTCCCTGATTTTAGAGGAAATGCTTTAAGTAAGAAACAAAACTCTTACCACAGCTCTGTGCATCTGAACTCTTGGTGTAACAATGTGATTTGGCTTTAATACCTGCTTCCCATCTGGTCAAAAGTATATTCTGCAGGAAAACCCGATGGATGACACTCATCCCTGCCTCCAAAATGAGAAATGCCAATTTATCCAAGTTTCTTCCTTTGGCTTCTCTCTCTCCCAGAGCCTCATGGCTTGGAGCTTGAGCTCCAACCAAGGCTCAAAATTCAGTCACAAGTATGGAGGGAATACCATCATCTAAACTCTATCTGCTTTTCAGTTCTGCTCATGATCAGCAGGGGGAGCCTGAGATATGAGGAAAGAGCTGCAGTCAACACCAGGGAACTTCTTTGATAACAGAAGTTATGATCTCACTTGAAGAAAAACACTGAAAGTATCCAACAAAATATATTAATCAATGAATCAAAGACAACTTAGTGCCTCCCTGGAAATTCTCCTTGATGCTTGGCAGCCCTGTTCTCCTTCCTCCCCCTATACTCTTAACATAGTGGCCAGTGATCTTGGAAATTAAATCAGAACCCATGATTCATATGTTTGAAACCTGGTAACTTCCTACGGGCCCCTCCTCACCTGCCTGGACATGAGGCTCTGCTCACACCCGTGTCTGCTCTCCCTCTGCCCCTTTGCTGTGGCTCTGCTGGTCCTCCATGCCCAGGGCCTGCTCCTGCTGCGGCATCTTCATTCCACTCTTCCTTCTCAGTACCCATATATAGAAGGAAAGGAAGAAGAACGAGAAAGAGAAGGCGAAGGGCTGGCTACACACTATGGCACTAGGTTCTGAGCTGGGGAGGTTCTGTCTGCAGGGCCGCCACCCATCCAGCAGGTCTTCGGGTTGGACCCTTGACCTGGCTTACAGGGCACAGAAAACACTCTTGCCCTGGGTCTTGTGAAGTTGCTTGTTTTGCACAGTTCCTTCCTGAAAGTCTCAACCCTTCTCCCGCCTTTCACATGTTTCCTTGTTCTCATTCCCCCATCTACAACCCCCTTTTTATTGTTTTGATTTTCTTGAGATAAGATTTTTCTGTGTAACCCTGGCTGTCTTGGGACTCACTGTGTAGGCCAGGTTGGCCTCAAACTCAGATATCCACCTGCTTCTGCTTCCTAAGTGCTGGGATTAAAGGCGTGCCCCACCACTGAAGTCTATCTTTTTCCTTTTTCTTGCTGCCCCCTGTTGGGTGGAGAGAATGCCTTGCATATGTATTCAGTAATGTGGAAAGAGCTCTAGGCATTACTGTGCTATAACAGGTATTTCTTACTTCGCCTTTTCTCCAAAAAGACAGCTGAGCAACTAAACGCATCTGTACTGGCTAAATCCCAAATGTTCATTATTTGATGAATTAAAGGTTCAGTGTTTATTCCAGAAATCAAATTCATTTTGTTGAAACATATTATGAGCATTATATATTGTATTTAGTTACTTTTTTCATCCCTAACCAAATACCTGGCATAAAGAAACTTAAGGGAAAGTGATTTATTTTGGTTCACACTTCAGAAGAACACAGTCCATCATGGGAACAGTTTGGCTGTGGCCACAACCAGGAAGCAGAGAGAGAGGAATGCTGGTGTTCTGCTGGCTTTCTCCTTCATCTCCCCTTTTACTCTGTCTAGGGTCCCAGTTCATCATGTGATGCTACACACACCTTTATCATGGGTCTTCCTCTTCAGGTGAACTTTGCTGGAAACACTCTCACAGGTACATCCAAAGTTATGCCTCATTAATACTTCATGCATTCATTAATCCAATCAAGTTGCCAACCAAAGAAAATCCATATAATTAATATTGCCAAAAAGGAAGTCTCCTGTAAGAGGGATGGCTTTCAATGGGGCATAAAAATTCATGGTTGGGAATAAGGAGACCAGTGGGATGGGAGAAGGGGGGTGAAGGGCTAACAGGAAAGAAGACATGATCAAGGCACATGATAGGAATGTATGAAAATATCATAATAAACTTCAAAGTTTATATAATGAATATATACTAGTAGAACACTAAAACTCACAATAGTTTGCAAAGAACTGGATATATTTTCTTGGAGGAATATTATACTGCAATCCTGTTTCCTCCCTGTCCATCTGGGAACAGAAGCCAAGTTCAACAACTATACTAAAAAGGACAGTGACAACCTTTTGCAAAAGGAAGGACTCTTAAGAATGTAATGAGAAATGAATTACATTTAATGAGATATGTTAGTTTATGAGGCATGAAATGATGACAGTACATGAATTCATCTATTTTCCCTATTTTAAACAACTTTATTTCATTTTCAAATCCCTGATCATATTTATCCCTTCCCCCAACACCATCCTCTCCACTCTTCCATCCCTTCCCACTGAACTTTAACCTTAATTTTTCTTTAATTTTTTTCTCTTTTCCTATTGTGCCCTGTTTCTGTTTCCCATGGAGTCTTGGGAATGAAACCAGCCCTGGTATGTGGTCAGCCTACTAGGGGGCCCATCATTAAAGAAAACTGACTTTCCCACTCCAAGCCATTGTCAAATGACAAAAACTCCTATGCTAGCTGATTTCTTGCTCACCTTCCCACCTCCGTTCTTTTAGTTTGTCTGGTTAGAGCTTGCACAGTCTTGTGTATGCTATCACAAGCAACTGGCATGATTATTTACCCATTTAAGTAGCAAATAAAATTTGCTTTATTTTAGGATGTTTTATAAAAATTCAGTTTTATATATTTAAACATATATCTGCCCAAGTGCATTTGTAATAATACCCTCCACTAACCCTCATTTTTTGTTTTTGTTTTTAAAGAATTGATTTGAAGAACAAACACAAAATTGTCTATGCAATTAATTGCTTTTGGTGTTTCATTTTATGTCCTTCCCATGGTAGTACACCAATGTGCCTTCAGGGGGTGATAGAGTCTGGCAGCTTTATACCAAGGCCCAAAACAAGTTTTTCCCAAATGAGCTGGGAGTAGGCGGAGCTGCTCACAGAGACAAATGAATGCTGATTTGTTCATCTTGGTCTGGTTTCCATCATCTTTTCAAACTACCTCCTATATAGTTGATAATAATCTGCTTCTTTTGACAAAAGTGATCATGAGCAGTGATTTTGTTCTACAGTTCCCTGGATCAGCTACTGACATATGTCTGCCATTCCAAGCTAAGATTTAGGCTCCTACACTGACTTTCCAGCCTCTAGCTAAATACAGCCAGAGCAGAAGAACCCTGATTAACCTACAAATAGTACAGAGAAGAGACGCACGGCTGACAGTTGAAATGCCAAAGAGCTTGAGACGCTTGAGGTCATAGAAAAGCCACGTAACATGTGTAAACATCTAAATGAAATCACTAAATTTAAAACACCTTTTATGAAGTCAGAGCTCTCTCCCTGCCCCCTCCCCATGGCAGTCATATCTTCTCCTATGCTGTCAGGAACCCACTTTCCCGGAAAAACACAAACTTTAGGTTCTGTCACAGTGCACACAATTCTGTATCCCATTGTGCCTAGTGCTATGGAGTCTCTGCATTCACTACATGCATGAGTGAGCGAATGGTGAACAACTAAAGAAATCCCATACATCATTTTGAGTTAGAGAGTTGTGAGTCCTTAATAAGTCAGGCATCTTCTTTTACAGATTGTCGTATATACTAATGGATTTAGGATTTACAGTTTAGGATTTACAGCTATAATTCCTTTTTCCTCACATCACACAATGTGTTTCTCTGTACAGATCACATGTACCCAAGTCTCGTACTCGAAGGTAGTTCATATCTTTTCAAAAAATTGTAAGATTAGACCTTGGTGAATTCAGATCACTTCTTTAAAATATTTTATTTTCATTTTATGTGTATATATGTGTATTTGTGTCAGTGTATGTGTATCTGTGTCGGTGCATGCTGTGTGTGTGTGCCCATGGAGGCCACAAAAGGGCATTGGCTCCCCTGGAATCACAGGCATTTGAGTGTTGGGAACCTAACTTGGGTCCTGCGGAAGAGTGACAAGTGCTGTTAATGGCTGAGTCATTTCTTCAGATCTCTTTGTTGAAGAATAATTTCCATTGTACATTTGAATATAACATTTGAATATAAAATTACAGGATCTCACAAGTTGTTCAAATCATGCTGTATATGAACATTTGATGGATCATATTGTATCAGGCTATGTATATTTAGAAGGATCCGTAGTGTATTCTTTAATCTTGTAACTCATTTAATCCTGTTAAAGGACAGTTTGGGACCGGCCAGCTGTGAAGGGAGGGTGTGGAAATGATCATCTTTAAACCATGAATCAGACTGAGTCCACATTAGCTGAGCTGTCCTTTCTATAGAAACTTCTGGCTTATGCTATCTTCAGCAAGTGTGGAGTCAGCCGCCTTTACATATTCGGTATTTACTCTCTGGGACAGGGCCTTAAGAACTGGTGAACAGCTGTGCCTCATGGTCACACTGGTTCATAAATGAATGAGTGGATTATCTATGAAGTTTGGGAAAGACATCCAAGCGTTGGCTCCTTTATTCCTCAGGCTCAGGGTGTGGAGCCATTGGGAAGGCACAGATTACTCCTAGAGAGTCACGCATGGAAAATGAGAGCTGTGATGATTTCTGCCTTTAAATACAGCAGCAATACTCTTATTTTGACCCATTTTAGCAAATTACCCAAACCAGGTGGGAACCAAACGGAAGTAGAATCATACAAGATTCTGTATGTTCTATGACATATGTTTCTTCAGCCGTTCTTTCTTTTAACTCAGTATATTAATATTAATAATATGGATGTTATTGTTACATAAAATCTTCTCATTGTGTAATTATATAATAATCTTGATATTGGGGAAAGATGGCTCTAAGCCCTGCTCAAAAGGAAGACAGTGGCAGAAGGTTTTGAAAGGCTCCCATGTTCCTTCACTCTGCCCCAGGCAGTCACATGAAAAGCAGAAGGGTGAGAAATCCCTTGAAAATACCAATAAAGACAAATGGGAGAATGGATGCGATTCAGTCAATTTGAACAGGATGTGGACGGGTTAGAGGATAGAGTACCCTGTGGGTATTCCCCTTGCCTTTAAAATGCTTTGGCTGGTCGTTTGAATCCATCTGCACATGCTCTGACATTACAGTGTTCTGGCCAATGGCTTTTCAACATTACACTGCCTGGAAAGACATGCACAGTCAGTAGGGACCACACTTCAAATTTTGAATTCTGTTCTTTTTCCTGAACTAATGGAATGTTGGAAGATCTATTTTGATTGTGGGCAAGGGGAGCAAGTCACCTCTCTCTGTCAGTCTCATAAGCTCCAAGTGAGCTCAACCCATGCCCTGTTGAGAAGAAAGATGGTGAGAAGCTTGGGTGTGTTAAATGCATCTCAAATTGTCCTGAGTTTACTGGGGAGTAATCTCATTGAAAGTCTACCAACTGCAGATGTTTCCAGAAAACATGGATTCATGCTCAATGTAGCCTCATGAGTTTGAGCCTCCACCTTACCCTACACTGAAGCACTCTCTCATTCTTTGTTTCTTCCTTTGTCAAGAAGCAAGCAGGACTAGGGTGAGCATGGTGGGTCACCACTGCAATCCAAAAACACAAAGGCTGAGGCATGAGGATGACCATTCAAGGCCAGCCTGGGTATACAGCCAGTCCTTGAGAGAAGAGGAAGGAGAAAGAAGCCACTATGCACAAATTGTGGAATTCAAGTTTTCTCAGACACATGAGGGTAGAGTACAGGTGACTGACCCTGCCTGAGATATTCAGAATAGGGACCATCAACTATGCCACTGGTCTGCTTCCGATATGTAAGTTCTAACTAAGTCTAACAAAGTTCAGACTTTGACTGATCTGATTCCTCTTTGAATATCCTATCCCTGGGGCAGCTCTTTTGACAGAGGGAGCATTAGGCTGTGCTTCTTGAATACATCCTGAATCCAGGAACTAGGGATCTCATTAAAATGAAGATCTTCACGCAGTTCGGCTGGGGCTTTATGCAACACTAAGAAGTCCCCTGGTGACAGAGCCATTAACATCAGTAGACTATACTTGGAGCAGCAAGAACTGATATCAAGGACTGAGGACAAGATATCTGTAGAATTTGACAGAATGCCACATGAAGAATGGTCTACCCTTGCTTTTAAAAATCATGTGTGCTAGTTGAGCAAAACCCTCTGCAAGCTGACCATGTGTAATATGCTGTTCTACTGAAATAGGAAGCACAGAAAAATTAGCTGACATTTAACAATGCCTCATCGATAATGCACCACATGGTAATTAACCATAACAACTAAGCAGGCTACATAATTGGCATCATTAATCCACAAATGGCATCTTTATACTGCGGCTTCTCTCTTGGTCTTGTTCCTCCCAATACAAAACAACATTGTACCCAATACAAAACATCATCAAACCCACTTGAATTTAAATTAAATTTAAGTTAAAATAAGCTTAAAGAGAGTATAAATGATATTGTCATGCTATTTTGTTTTTGATGAGGGTAATGGTTTAGAAAAATAAAGTGTTCTAATTCTAAAATATGAAACACAAGGGCTAAAAGAAGGGAATAGGAACAAAAACTCAGAAACAGTAATGATGTAGGTTGATAGATTCTCTCCATCTGCTCATTGAGTTTGGAGCAAGCTCTTACTCTGAAGCCTGGGGCAAACTGGAACTCTCTTTACACCCCTTGCTGACCTTGAGCTTATAGCAGTCCTCCTGCCTCAGTTTCCCTAGTGCTGGAATTACAGACATACACCCCTCTCCCATGCCCAATGTCGCCTTTTGATGGCAGATTAAGGAAGAAGGGGTCCTTTTCCCTGAAAGCCAATCTTAGGACAGAGCTGCGTTACTGGATTAGCTCTCAGGCTGATCAAAGGGTGTGGCCTCATGTATAAAGTACAGCCTGGCACTGGGAACATCTCCCAGTGGTGTGATCAGCTCAGGGTCTACATGTAGCCAGCTAGCCACATTAAAATGTCTAGAAGTTTCTACTGACATTTTCCTGAGTGATATTTGTTCATTCTTCAGGATTTTTTTTTTTAAACATTCTTTCCGGTCACAATCAACTTTGCAGATAGAAAACAACATTTTATGGAACTAGAGTGCGGCTCAGTTGAGGAAGCACTCACCTTGCAAGGATGAAGGCCTGAGTCTGATCTTCAGAATCTAGCCCTAGCGTGCTCTCGTGCTGTATTCATTATTCCGCTGCTGGGGTGAGAGCAACAGGCAGGTCCTGGGGCTCACTGGCCTGTGACTTTGTCACGGGTGGAAAAGCAGGAAAAGACAGAAGGAACTGGGGAGCCATGCCTAAGGATTATTCTCTCTCTCCCTCCCCCCTCTGCCTCCTCTTTTCTTTCTGCTATTTGACCAGTGAAAGTTTCACAGAAATCAAATTGGAACTCTTGAAATGAGCTGCCGTTCCCAAAGAGCTCCACCTGTACAATTGTGCTAGGAATCGAAGTTGCTCCCTAACTTTTGCCACTCAACATTATGTCTCAAGATAGCAGGTCCCGTCAGGCTCTGGGGTTTCTAGGTACAAAGATGCTGCAAAGTTCCTGACTCACAATTCCCCAGGTAGACTCATGGGCACACTGCGTTGGTGTTAGCGCTGCAGTGAGCAAAAGGTGTGGAGGCCTGGGGAGAGGGGTGGAGGGCAGCATTTCGCAGGGTGTTATTTCGATGCAAAATGTCATTATGGTGTGTGAATTATGATGAGCTGGGGTGGGGCCCGCTTGACTGAAATCAGATCCAGCCAGGAAATTCAGACCCAGCAAATTACACCAAAGACAATCATGCCTCCAAATGAGAAATTACAGTCACAGGAGGGAGTAATTAAGGTTCCTAATTGCACAAGATGCAAGGTTCCCCTCATCTACTTCTCCAAATTAGCCCTGCCTCCATCCACTCAACCTGTGGGGACTGAGAGCTCTGGCTGGCTTTAAAGGAAATTGAAGTGAATACAAGAAGAGCCAGGAAACAGAAACGAACGGTGCTTCTACCCAGACAGAATCAGCCTGAGTTTCACATCACAGCTACACAAATCCAAACGCCAACTTAAGTACACCCCAGGCCACACCAGAGCTAACTCAGCTTAGATGTTGTGGCCACTGGAAAGAAATAAGAATCTTCTAGAATGTTGATAGTGGTGTGGTTTGCTCTGCTAGTAATTGCAGAAACAGTACATGGAAGGAGCCACCAACAGAGGTCACAGCCACAGGGCTGGGGAGACAATCACAGGAAGCAGCATGAGCCCCACCAAGGGTCCTGGGCTTCTTGGGGAAATTTCTTTACACCAGAGGGAAAAGAGGCCATAAACTTCCACTGCTGAGTCCTACTGCCCTCTAACAGGTAGTTTCCTTCTTTTGGCGGATGCTTCACCTCCACCTCTTAGCAAGTGTCCCCTGGGGCCTTTCCTTCCAATTGTGACTTTAGGAAGGATGTGCCAAGAGAAGCAGCTGCCTGCACAGGCTACATTGTGTATCAAGCAATAGCAGCGTGGGTTGGATGGTTTCCAAATTTGAAGTGGCTGTTCACTACAAGGAAACAATAAGAAATCCTCCTTCAGGAGGTCTTTGTTCTACATGGTGGGGAAGAGGAGTCTTGAGGCAGAGTTAGGAGGGAGGGGGAGAAGAGAGGCACACACAAGGCCTTAGCTGCAGACAGTTTTTCTGTCTGCCCAGCAATTCCCAAACCCTTTGATGCCTCCAGAGCAGTCCACAGAAATATGAGAGCTTTCTTTCCTGGCTCCTATAAAGGTAGCATGGTGATGTGGCAGTTCAGTCCAAGTGAAGAAATAAGCCATCTGGAGGCTTCCGGGGATTTTTATTTTAATATTTTAAAAGGGGAAAAATGTGTACAGCCTGTGTTTGGAGCCCAAGTCTGCTGAAGCCATTTTGTGACCATGGAGTAAACACTGAAAAAGACACAAATAGAGTAGTTTTATCATCCGTGAGTCCTAAGAGTCCTATGAGAGGCCTGCTTCTGCTTGTGTGTGTTATAGACATGTAAGTCAGGCTTTCCCAGGCCATCAGCAGAACACCATCAGAACTAGCAAAATGACACAGGCAATACTCACTCACACCGAAAGGTGAGGCTGGATTGCTTTCCAGGAAGGATTAAAAGCCTGGACATTTCAGCTCTTAGAAGATGGGCTGAATCAGCCATGAAGAAAAGCTTCTAAACAAAAACGTTATGGGAGTCTCCCTCTACAGGCACAAAGAGGTATGGCACATTTTGGCAAACCTATGAGAGGCTCACAGGGATGTGAAGCTAGAAATCACACAAACACCAGATCACCTTTGGGCCATGACCTAATTTACGGCTGTGAAAAGTCCATTGTGCATACATACCAAATTCTCTCTATCCATGCGTGTTTTGATGGACATGTAGACTGGTTCCATTTTCTGTGAATAGTGAAGCAATAAACACACCTGTGCAAATATCTTCCAGGGTGTTTTGGTTCTCTGGGGCTCAACTCTGTTCTTTGTACCCCAATACTTCTAAGTTGACTTTGCTGGCCTCTCTACAGTCAACATTTCCCACTTCTCACTACCTTGTGTGAGCCACCACCCCACCCTTCCACAGGGTAATAAGTCATATATTTTTATTTCCTGCAGAACAACATGATGAGTGTTTGTACCCTGTCTGTATCAACGCCTGTTCTGACTCTTGCTCCTGCCTAATAAACCCTGAAGGCCATGGTTTGTGTCACAGACCTCTTCATCATTCAACTAAGCAGCTATGGGGGACTAGGTTGGACACCTACTCAGAGGTATTTACTGATGGATGCCATTTTACTGTGGAGTCTAGTTCATCCATCTCTTGCTCTTAGCGGCACAAATTGGGAAGGGTAAGGAGAACCAGAGACTTGACAGCACCACCTGACGTTCAGCGATGTCTAAGTGAGGCCAGAAGGTAATGATGTCATTGTTAAGCTATGGCCGACCTGCTATGAGAAAGCAGAAACTATGAGTAGGTCAACTCAATGATGCATACAGGGGAACAGAAAGCAGGGAAGAGGGGAAACGAGTTGACACAAGAAGTGAGCTGAGCAACCCTGAGAACACAGATGGACAGGAGAATTAGCACAGAGTCCAGAAACTCCAGCCATCGGGGTAGTCAGAGGTGGCTCACCTTAATAGAATGTTGCCTGATGTCCTGTTTTCTCTTTTGTAATTTTGTTCATCTTCATATTCTGTGTATTTCTTCACACTCATATACTGTTTCCCCACTCAAGCTTGACCTGTTATTTTTGTAATCTATTTTTAACACCAGAAAAGTATGCTTGAATTGAATAGACCCTTTACTTACTTACTGAAAGTTACATTCACTTATTCATTCTTTATTATAGTCTACAAACTGCACTGAATTTGTACCAAAATTCCATGTACTAGCAAGAATACAACATATGACGCAATGCTTTCTCTTAGTGACAATTCAGTGTGAGTCCTTATAGCATGACAGAAGAGTGGAAGGACATGACCAAAAATGACTGAGAATGGACATGAGGAGAGGACAAGAGGAAAAAATTAAGACCATGTTGCAAGCTCCTGCTGGATCATCAAGAGAAGGCAATTCTGAAATAAGAAAGGAAGAGTTTAAAGAAGTTCAAATTTAGGTATTAAATTCACAGCCAAGGTTCCAACCCAGAAACCACAAATATTCTGAATCAAGCAGTGATTATGAATCTAAGATTGGGAAGAGAAGAGCTGACGTTTAAGTGGAGCCAGAGGATGGCACCGGGATGAAGGGGCCCAAGTGGGAGTGAGCAGAAGAGTAATATGTCAGAGAGACTGAAGGACATGCAGTCTAACCAAGAGAACATGATCCACAGGGCAGATGCTATACCACCAAGAACAAAGAAATCAAGGCCAGTGTGCAAGGTGTGTTTGTTGCTACTAGGGTGTCATTGATACAAGACCTTGTTTTTTTTTTTTTTCTTCTTTTTATTATTTGTGTGTGTGGGTATGGGTGTGTGAATTTCACATCATCCACCCTGTTCCCTCTCGTCTCCCACTTCCCCTCAGACCTAACCCTCTACCCTTAAAACCTCTCCCAACATAAAAAAAAAAATCTTATTGTGGAAGCTTAGTGTATCACAGCGTGTCCCACAATATTCACTTATGTCCACAAGTTTTTGTTTTAAAGGCTTCTGCTATTTTGTCCATCCTGGAACCTCAGAGGAACTGAGACTCCTCTCAGATATCCTGTTGTTGTCCTGTGTCATGGATATCATATAGTTTTGGGTCTGTGGAACTGGCCTCTTCATGGACTCCAGCAGTTCATCCATGGGCTACATGTTGGGGTGGGCCAACTCAAAGAGTGATTATGGGCCTGCAGCCCTCACATTCAGGGCCAGTCCTACTGTGCTACCCAGGTAAGGTGCAGGGCCTTCTCCCCCAAGTGCTGCAGCATGTGAGGTGCAGGGACAGCTCTCATGTTCTTGTGACCCCATCGCAGCCAGATCTCCTGTCCACTACTGGTGGTGAGGGCAAAAGGGAGGGGAAGGGATATCTCCCTCACCAACACCACCACAAAGCAGACAAAAGGGAGGAATGGCTCTTCCACACTCACATCTTCGGGACTGGCTCACCCACAACCCCCACATCCAAGGCCAGGCAGAGTTCTTCTAGTCTCTGGCTTGCTTCTTGTCCTGGGAGCCCATCTGGTGCTTGCCTGGTGCTAGACTGGTGGTCATCAGAGGCTAGCTCCCTGTCCAAGCCCCATGGTGTCGAGCTGGTGTTGGTCTCCAGCTTGCTTTTTTTCATGAATGTTAGGCTACTATTCATTCAGATGTTCATAGGTCAGAACACTGAATGTAGACATAGCCTTTCTCCTCTCTGCCACCTACTGATGCACATGTGACAGGGCAGTCACATCTACAATGCCTCCAGGAGAAGGCTAGGTCTTCTCATTAAACAGAAGTGAGGAGTTTGCATACATGTAGTAACGTCTATACATATGTCTCTGTAATTATTGGAGTAGCTATCCATCACATCTGTGTTAGTTTATCCAAATGTCATCTCACAGAACAGGGGCCATTCTGGACTCCCCCTTTCTCATCTGTCTTTCCAAGAGGGGATGAGAAATCTAGCTTCTACCATCTGCCCTCCATTCACTAATTTGTTTAGTCTCAGTAATAATACAACAACAACAATAATAATATACATCCTCTGGGTACCATGTGACTGTTTCTGTCTTAACTTTCAGCAACTATGATTGTGCAAACACAGGAACTCCACACAAGATTGGGTTCAGTATTAGTGTTTCTTCAAGGAGGAGATAACAGGCATATGAGCACTCCCTTGAGGATATATAAGCAGTTAACAGTTGCGAGAGATAGTGGGGATCCTCCGTAGGGTAGTTTCTCATAAATTGCCCATACTCCTGTAAGTAACCCCAATTAAACTCATTGGTTCAACAAGCTGCACAGGTGGAACTGTTTCACTGGTCTGTCCTTGTTGCCCTATCCAGGATGAAGAGATGTTTATTTTTCTCCCCTGGAAAAGTTCATACAGGTACAGAAGTTTCAAAAGGGTTAACAAATATGCTCATGAAAACAACTTGCCTTAACTAGAACACAGTGGTCACGCTATAAGCCTTTGTCACTGCTCCTGTAGTTTCCAACCATAACACCCACTGCTTTGAAAGAAAGGAATATTTAATTAAAAAATACTTTCCAATACATTTTATCACTACACCCACTTTGTTGTTGCTGTTATTTTTGTTTATGGTTTGTTTACAGGGATAGACATGATAGACAAGTGTTCTACCATTCGGATACACCTAGACTTATTGGTTTATTCTTACAATTCTCTCCTTATGTTCAGCTATACTATGAAACTTTTCTGTCAATTAATTAGTGTTGGCCCCAAAACTTCACGTCTTTATTTTCTAGTCTCTTGTTTAAAGACACATTGCAACAGTGTCAAACATGAAATCTTCTTTCTCAGCTCCAAATAAAAAACAAAAACAAAAAACAAAACAAAACAAACAAACAAACAAAAAAAAAAAACCACACATGTACGGGGAAAGACTCCAATGCAGTTGAATTTAATAGAAATTGGCTAAAGAACACGGATTCTCGGCTACCTTGTAAAGGCAAAGAGTAACTCCAGGAGTAGAAAGAAAAGAATTAAAAGACAAGACTAGATTGGCATAATGAGGAGAAGGAGGAGAAAGAAGGGGAGGAGGAGAAAGAGGAGGGGAGGAGAGAGAGGAGGGGCAGAGGACAATGAAAAGGAAGCCAAGGGGGAGGGGACTGGAATGAGAGGCCTTTAATTCCAGAACTTGGGAGGCAGAGGCAGGTGGATCTCTGTGAGTTCAAGGTCAGCCTGGTCTATAGGACAGCCAGGGAAACACAGAGAAACCCTGTCTCGAAAAACCAGAGAGAGAGAGAGAGAGAGAGATAATGTTAGAAATATAGAAATATCATCTTCTGATTTCTATCTAAATACTGGGGAAAATCTCAGTCACTCTCATGGCTGAACACATGGCACAGGCAAGGGGGTTAGGAGGGTGAAGTCATAAGCAAGTGCAACACACAATGTGGCAGATACTTAAGAGGACGACAGCTGCACACATTCTGCTAATTTGATACTCAGTGTAAATACTAAATGGTATTTTCTGTTATACTCTTAAATACACAGTCTACAATGGGAGGCTTTTTTTCAGCCTCCCAGCTGCTTCCCAATATTGCTAGAGAAATGGAAAGTGTTATCTAGCCGTAATCTAGCTATTCAAGTTATTTGAAAAAATATGGGTCTTCCATTCTGCATTTGAAGAAATGTATCAGTAATAAGACTGCCACTTGAGCTATTTTCAAGTATTCCATATGGATCGTGACTTCCATGATGACAATTAGGTGCACAGATATCCAAGAAGCAATCACAAAAGATAACCTCAATGGATGAACTTGAAGAGATATTTGTTATTTGAACTTTTGTTTCCCAATCATGAGACCAGCTACAAAGAACTTGTAAAAACTCTTCAGAAGGTACATAGTTTCTGAGACTTATCGGATGTTTGGAAGGAGAAGAAGATGAAACCGCACCTTCTAGGGTCAGCTCTTGAAACAACACAATAGAAAGGCTTCAAATCTATTCAGTTGAACACGTGAACACCAGAACATAATGGACCATGTGCTCAGCTTGAGGTCTTTCATTCAAAATCAACTCAAACAACCAATGACCAGAAGGAGATTACAATTCAGTTAGGGGAACAGGAAGATGCACACACAGAGATAAGCTTATCATGGGATTGTGGTGGAGGTGACCTTGGGCATGAGGTCATAACTATGTGACTACACTTTCGTCAAATAGAAGTGAGAAGACAGGAGCTTCTGATCAAATGCATATCTAGGCTCTGTTGGTGCCAAACTTTAACTTGAACTGTCAGCCTGAGAGTCACTGAGAAATAAATTTCAACTGAGAGATTG
The DNA here is from genome assembly GCA_907164525.1 of Lophiomys imhausi. Lineage (NCBI taxonomy): Eukaryota > Metazoa > Chordata > Mammalia > Rodentia > Muridae > Lophiomys > Lophiomys imhausi. Next base: position 4,771,597 of record CAJQZJ010032789.1, read on the forward strand.
CCCAGATCATATTGGCCTGTAGCCATGTTTGTGGGGGATTGTCTTGGTTGTTAATTGGTGTAGAAAAGCTCTGACCACTGTGGAAACACCATCCACATGGGCAGGTGGTCCTGGGCTGTGTAAGAAAGCTAGCTATGCAGGCGTCTTCAAGTGAGCCAGAAAGCATCATTCCCCTATGGTTTCTGCTGCACTTCCCTACCTGAGTGTATACCCTGGCTAGAGGTAGCATATGTGGAATAGCAAGCGGGGCCTGCGTTCACATTTCTACTTGGACGTCCCTCATTAATGAACTGTGACCCAGAAATGTAAGGCAAATACACCCTTTCATCTCCTTAGTTGCTTTAAGCCAGAGTATTTCATCACAACAACAGAAAGGGAACTAGGACATTGGGAAAGACAGTGAGATCGAATGGCAGCAACTTCCATTGTTTGGCACAGGGGTGAGCAGAATGCCAAGGCTCAGTTCATTACCACAGAGCCAATGGCATCCTCTTTTGCTGAGAATAGACTAGACTACACCTACTAGTAGGAAGGATGATGCAGGGTACTCAAGCTACATTACACCTGGAACCCATGGCTCAGCCACCACTAACAATTTGGAAAAATGTTATGTGCACCATATGGTCCTAAATTGACCAATGTCTAGTTGCTTATGAGAAAATTAGAGAAACTTTGAAAAGTACCAAAGACACTCATAAGCCATTGATACAAATAACCCATTTGTAATGATGTCCCCTCTCATCATTAAAGAAGGGATCCACTACTTTGTTTTGGCTCTATTATACAGAGCAGAAAGTTTATCAATCATGTACTTGGACACTATGCATAGAAAAGTATTGGTTGGTGTTGTGCGTGTACACCCCTTCAGTTATCATGTGACCAGCCAAGCTGGGAAAATGGTACAGGCGGCTGAGATATTCCTAAAGAGATGTCTAAATGACAGCAAGGAGTTGGCCGTGTTCAGGAACAACAGTCAGTTCCCTCGAGGCTTCTGCAGTTCCAAGACTCCCATCAACAGACGCCCAAGGATGTTACAAGATAAACTTGAATATAAGCTGTGTATACTCTCCTCCTCCACTTCCATTTTTACACAAAAGTTCATCTTTGCTGATAAGAAGAGTGTGACCAAGCTGGCTTCCTGACACTCCACTTGAGATCCCAGGAACTGTGTCATGTGAGGGGAACACCAGAGGACCAGTGTCACTTTGGAGGTCAGCCACATCAGAGCCATTCTCAGGGTGACCTGTCAGCAACAGGGCAGGACTGAGGAACCCAGAAACCTCTCCTCTTATTTACGTCTCAAACAAGGGAAGACTTCCCTGGTACCTCTCATTTTTTACTATAAGTAATATGTGAAACAAATCATCTGGGATATGAGTATGTGAGACATTTATAAAACAATCCTCAAGTTGTAAGAAATTTAAGTTCTAGACTGAGGTCATGGGTCAGCAGATAGATGTGTGCTCTTACAGAAGACTCTGGTTTGGGCCCCAGCAACCACATTTAACAGTTCACAACCTCATATAACTACAGCTCCAAGGGATCCAATGCCTCTCTTACCTCCAATGGCACTACACTCATGCATATGAGTGTACTCACTTTTAGGAATACACATATACACACAATTAAGAATTAAAAGTATTTTAAAAGAAATTCAAACTGTAACATAGCCTCTTGCAGAATTTTTCTAATCCTGCTCTCCTTTGAATGTAACCATTGTTTTCATTTGTGTGGATAAGTTTTTCCAAACCTGTACTTTTATAGTCAATTTATAAAAGAGGAGAAATATGCATGCGTGTAAATATAAAATATGACTATGAATATGCCTGTGTAAATATACTAATAGCAAATTGTACTGTATGTCAATCTATAATATTTATTACTCAGCTATATTTACTTGGTTATGTTTATATTAATGCTGTATACATATAATATGAATATATAAAATATATGAGTGTGGCAATAACATTTTTCTGAAAATATCTCTTGACCCCAAAGAGGAGGAACTTTTTGTGGACCTTGCAGCTGAGTTAATAATGTGCCTTGAGTTCATTTAAGACTATCGACTTAACCTGTGAGGCTACTGGGTGCCTTTTAAGGTTTGACTTATGTTTAAGGGAGCAAGGCAACCAACCTTATTAAGCCTTGGATTTCCCACCCAGTCATCTTTTTCTAACTAAGCTTGATGCATAGCTTAAATCTTAAGTTACAAACTCTTCCCTGGCCCTGACCCAAAGCAACGCACCCGTGCGTGCGTGTGTGTTGCGGATGCATACGACGTGTGCACGTACAGCCCACAGTCTACCTTCTCTCCAGTAACTTACTTATTTTTCACCCAGCCTTTCCTTTTGAAGATTTGTTGTACTTGTTAATCATCATCTGATCTTGTAATGGCGACCCTCACGTGCTAACTGTGTTAACTTTCCCACTTCCCTTGTGCTGTCTGTGTAGGCACTTCCTGGTTCTCTAACAAAGCAAGTACACTGTGTGCAGACATCTCATTTTCGTGGCTCTTTCAGACACATAGGAACTTTCCCCATAGACGATTCAAAAAGAGGCAAATTTGGGGGAGATAGCAGCTTATTTTTATTGTAATGAAAACCAATAATCCCCTTCTGTTATCACCATCAACAGTGTATGGGAGAGAGCTTCTCCCACCCACTCTCCCAACAGATGATACTTTTCAGGTTGACAGTTTAATATAGTACATTACCATTGTTTTACTTTATCTCTCATTATATATTTATGCACTAGCCAATAAAAGAGAAAAAAATAGGAAATGCTTCAAAATGTTTTGAAAAGTGTGAAAAAGAAGGGGAGAATAATCTCAACTTAAACTTCTGGATAGATATAACAAACAAAACAATGTTGTTTTCCTCATAGATTATATGAAAGAAAAGAGATGTCATTCACTCAAGCATTTTATCAAAAGCACTGTACAAATATTATTTATTATATTGTTATGACTTAGAGCTATTAATGTTTTGTGCATTTTCATTGAGGATGGCATAAGACTAAATCATTTTTCCCAGTAGGCAACTATAATTTTTATAGCAGGGACTGGATTAAAAAGCTTAGGATTGAGTATAAGAAAGATTTTATTATTAGCAAGGAACTTTTTTTCTGGAGCTGTAGTAGCTCACTAAGAGTGTGCTTGCCTACTTGCCTAGCATGCATAAAGTGCTGCATTCAATCCCCCAGTAAATCACAAATACACACACACACACACACACACACACACACACCAGAAACCATCAAACCATCATTAAGCTTCAAGACTTGGAAATAATAGAATGCATCATAAACTGCTCACAAAATGTATTAAACAATTTCAAAAATGTGATTCCTTCAAAGCTACTGGACCAAGGAACATACAACATATTGATATCTACACTGTACCAGTCAGTGTACGAGGCACTAGGAGTACAGAGATGTAAGAACCAAGTCTCTAAGAAGTAAGAAGAAAGAAACAGTTTTAACAGTACTTTCAGGACTAGGTTGTATGTAGTTACAATTCCATTCCTGCTTCCTTCTGAACTTCACCAGCTCACAGGATCTGGAAGTCTAAAAACTACATGCCCATTCTCTCTTTTAAAACCATCTGTGTTCATTTCCTGCCGCTGCAGTTGGAGGAATTCACAGAAGCCATGGAGGGAACAGGGAAAGAAGCCATTACTGCCCTCTCCTGCTGGCGTCAGGCATGCCTTTGTTATCTGGCAGATAAGGCACCTTGCCAACATCTCAAGTTTCCCTACAGGCCACGCCCACTTTGCTGCTGCAAGCATCAGAAATGATCAGTGGTGATTGCCCAAGATTTCTGGAATTCTAGATTTCCTGAAAGGTAGGAGTGGCTAGGCTCTCTTTCCCCTCCTGTTTCTTGGAGTTCATTTTATAATTATATTGCTTTCCTCTTGAAATACTCTGACTCTGAATGGTTTTGTTTTATTGATAAATACAAATGATAAGACAAGAGTGGTCTTCCCTTATCTGTGGTTTTGTTTCATAGTTCCATTTATCTGCCTTCAACTATGTTCCCAAAATATTAAATGGAAAATTCCTAAAGTAAAGAAAATTTAATTGTACACCATTCTGAAAATAGTTGGTACCTCACACCATCCTTTGTCCAGTGAATTCATGTTGTATATACTACCCACCCTTTTGTCACTTAGCAGCCACCTTGAATATCAGCTCAGGTTGGTTAAACACACTGTTATGTATTCTAGTTTGTTAATATACAGGGTTTGATACTATATACAAAATCAGCTATCCATTGGAGGCCTTGAAATATATGCCTGGTGAATAAAGGAAGATTCTTGTGTAGCTTTTAGTTTTCAAAAATCACTTCAAGTAGGGACATATATACACTGTTTGTCAGTGTGAAACATACACAATTTGGAAGATGACAAGAATTCCACAGAACTAAGAGAGAACTGAGTTGCCAGGCCATAGAGTAACCATTAAAGGCAATACAGAGAAGCCAAGAGAGATAGAAAGAATGAACCCTTTAATCCTTTACACCTACAAACCAGAGAAAAAGCAAACCCTATGTGATCCATTTTTCCTCACAGAATGCAAGCTAACCAAGGCTAATGTGGGTCAACACAAATGTGTGTGCCATCTTACAGCTGGAGAGCCGACATAGAAAGGCCTCAGTGGTTTTTTTTTTTTTTTAACACAGACCAGGGGAATGACAAGGTATTGGCTGCTAAATCAGAACAAGAGAAAGTGTATATTTTCAAGATTTCTCATTTCTTATACCGCAAGGAGATCTTGGCAAAGACATCTAAAGAGGGTTGGCCCAGTGTTTCAGATGGAAAAACCTAGAAAAGAAGACACCTGGGAAGACAATGCAAATACCTAAAGGCATTCCTGTCATGAAGGGCCAGGGCCCTGGACTACAGCTTTCCTTCAGAAGCTGAAAAAATTCTTGCTGTGTTTCAAGTCTGGTGAAGGAAGGCAACTTTTACCAGAGGGCTTCCATCCAGAACCTTGTGATAACCTGTGATCACACAGAGAATTTTCAACCAAAAATTTAGTCTCACAAAGGGCTCAAAAGGAGCAAGAATGGAAGCTGGGCAAACAGGTGCATATATGAGCCAGTAGAATGGCACACACTGCAAGGACATCTGCATCTCATGCAACTGACCACAGAGAGCAGAGCCTGCAGAGCAGCACAAACCACCAGGTGAAGAAGAGGCCGGCCAACCTCTCCTTGGCCATCACTATGCTTGCAAAATGGACAAATGAGTGGAATTTGCAAAATGGGCTTGTGATTCTGCCTTGGCCCAATATTCAGAACTCTTTCTCACCAAGTTTAGCTATTGCTATTGGTGGTTGTAGTAGTGATATCCCTGGCTTGCCCAAGGAGCATTTTGTAAAAACGGATGTGTGTGGGTGTGTGACTTGCTGATTGTACCGTGATTTTGGTAATGCTAAGCTTTATTAAACATACTGAGTTCATGTTTAACTAAAAAAAAAAAAAAATCCCCAATAAGTAACCATTCTCTATTGATCTCCAAGGGAGAGCATTGTGTTATAGCTTTCAGCAAGAAGAGGTAGTGTCTCCCTCTAAGGAAAGGAGAAGGAACTTTTTGTTTTATTTTTGAGGCAGTGACTTGCTAGGTGTTCCAGGCCCATGATACTCCTGCTTCTGTCACACCAGTGCTGGGACTACAACTATTCACCATCACATCCAGCCAGAGGTGTTTTAATGCTTGCTATAGAACAGGTCTCTCAAGCCGCACATTCCGTAACTGGGACACAAATGTACAGAATCTGCCTATGTCCTCTGTCCTCTCCAATGAGACAGAGAGAGGGGCGCTGACACCACATGCTGCTTGCTGAGCTAAGAGCAAAAAGTCTTTGTCTCTGATCTAAGAGTCTATGTCTTCTTTTAGCACCTGTAAAACCAGATCAGGTTCTCTCTGAAAGTTGAGTAAGTGAAATCCCACACATGATAGTACAATCAATTGCCATAATTGATATAAATTCCAGGCATGCTTTTGTCTCTATGACTTCCACAAACCAGGGCCTTAAAGAATATCTAAACTATGATATTTACACCGTTTACAGCAGCACCATAGTTTTGAGGACTTCTTTAACAACAAGGGATCTGTAATAAATAGATACCCAAGGGATTCGGGAGATGACTCAGCAGTGGAATCACTTACTGCCCCAGCAAGAGCACTCAAGAGTAGATCCCCAGTACCTACATAATGCCATGTGGGTGTATTGGCCCACCCACAGTTCTAGCCTCTGAATACAGAGAAAGGAAATTCCCAGAGCTAGACAGACTCAGCTGATGATCAAACCCAAGCAAGCTCATAGTTTGATTGAGAGACCCTGCCTCAAAGAATAAAGTGGAGAGCAATTAAGGGTGCTTCCCAGCATCAACATCAGGCTTTCCCACACATACACCTCTGCACACAAACAGGGGAACATAGATACATGTACACATAACCAAATATCCCTGTTCTTATCACATGCTCCACCAGAGGCATTTGTTTTAACAGAATTATGGAATGTTAAATACTCAGGTGGGTAGCCAGATCAAAGTCAAACTCTATGATTTTGCAAGAGCTATCCCTACAATGTGGTAGGCACACCAGTTCAATATTCTTAAATCTTCCAATAGCTAAAATACATACTTCCTGAACTAGTTGTGAAAGTAGAACCAGGACCCTCTTTCCTGCCCTCCAAGAGTTACATGTATGGAGTCTGTGCTTCTTTATCTTCAGCTTTGAACTCTACAAAGTTGGAAAACTTAGTTCTTTGGGTGAAATCTTCAGCCAGGGAAAAGTTCTGTTGACAAATACTATTGCTCTGCCAAAGAAACATGCAATAAAACAACTGCTAATGATATTCTGCTCAGTTATAGATCAGTGTCTCATTCAACCGCTGTAACAGAATCATGAGATCTGCATCCTCCTGCAGAAGATGGGAACTAATACAGAGACCCATAACTGGACACTGTGTTAAGAATGAGAGACCTTGGAATACCCAGTCTGAAACAGGATGTCTTCATCAAACCCCTCCTCTCAGGGTTGAGGATCGCTACAAGGAACAGGAGGCAGAAAAATTGTAAGAGGCTGTAGAGGGATGTAAGACACCAAGGAAACAGCACCTTCCAGACCCAGCAGGACTGAAGCACATAGGAACTCACCGAGACGGCGGTAACATCACAGGCCCTGCGCAGGTCCAAGCCAGATAGAATTTCTGTGCTGAAAGGAGAGGTAGACACAAGCCCCCACTCAGAAGCTATCTTCATATGTCGATTACACATAAAAGAAAGACTAGTTTTCTCCAACAGAATCTCACTACTGAGTATATAAACCATACTTAAGGGTAGGCCCCATGCCCACTAGTTGATGCAAAATAAACTCAATGGTATTTTTGGAGATATTTTTGTCTCACAATGCTTTGTTTGTCATACTTTTTTATCTTACTAGTCTTTTGCATGCATATTATATATATACATATATGTTTGTGTGTGTTTTATGTACATAGCCACGTAGCAGTGGACAAGGGAGTTGCTCTGCCTGATAGTGGTTGACTAACATGAATTCTTGGGAATTTCTGTGTCATGGGGCAAGAAAGATTATGCTTTGAATCCAGAAAATATATTGGGGCATCTCTTGGCCATTGCATGCCCAAGGACAAAGACAAATGAACAAATCAACTATGAAAGTAAGGCAGCCTCGGCCTCAGACACTCGGAGAATCAACTGTTGGGTAAATCACACAGGCAGCTTGGCAATGGTCAAGCAAAAGCAATCTGGAGGTGACGGTGACGTGGGAAGAAGATGAGGATCAACTATGGCCTCAGAACCAGTGGCACCTTTAGAAGCTGTCATTTGTCTCACTGATCATCTTCTCTTGCTCACTTCAGGGACAGCTCCATCTTGAAATGTCCCCAGAGAGAACTAATGCATCCTCTCTCAGGGAGCAAGGGTCTCTTCTTAGAAAAATGAAGCTTCGTGTTGTGGCTGTAAGTCTAACTTCAAGTGAACCAAAGGGCAGAGTGCACAGAGCACCTGTTGGTCTCAGATCGTTTGGGCTTCTCAGCCTGCGGTTGTGTTTTTCTACATTTCCACATGTGCTTTGGACAACCTCATGCCCATCTCAAGCTAGTGCCGCACACCTTTTCCTTCTTACCCTGGCTTTCCTACTGACTAGGAGGCATGCAGCACCAAGAGATATCATCAACCTCATGCAGTCACAACCAGGAGACCAACATGTCACCAGAGGGAAAAAGGAGCTAAATGACTCTTCTCTACTGACAACAAATCATTTCACTTGAGGGAAATTCTAGATTGCTCTTCCTACTCCTCTCCCTAGCCTCAGTGGGTTGTCTCTGTGTGCAACTTAAACAATGATAGTAATTAGATGAGAACACAATGATGTCTTACAATGGGCTCCCTCGATGTGTTCCCATAAACCTAAGCCCTCTAGGCAAGACAGGATTAAGCAAAGAAAATTCAGTATAAGAATCCTGTCCATTCTCAGAGTCCAAAGGTTCTTTCCCACAAAAGCAACTAAATCTTTGAGACTCCTTCCCCATGACAAGCAAGCCAGTATTCTGATTCTGATGTGTCTATTGCAGATTTTCTCACAGTACAGGGGTGCTGATGGTTACGTGTGGGTTCTCAGTCATTGCCCAAGGTTCCCTGAACGGCCAGACAGGTAAAGCCTGTATTGTGCAATGTGTCCTTCCCAGCACTGTGGTGAGTGTCCCATCTATCAGGTCCTACCTACTGCATGCCTCCTCGAGTCCCCCCTCCTAATTCATAAATAAAAACACAGGAGAAAAATACAATAAAGTGTAAAGTGAGGGCTTTGACTAACAAGGCTCAGGCTAGGCAGGGTAGTCAGGTGATAAGACTCTGTATCAGGAATCTGTGCCAGACGGAGACAGCAGGGCTGAGCTGCTAAGGGCATAGGCAATGTCAATCCAGTGTTTGCCAGCTGAGGCACAGCTGATCTGGTCTTATGCAGAAGTTACTTGGAAACATTGCTGTTTGGGTCTCTCTGTCATAATTGGGCATTCATATTCTAAAGGGGACTTCTAAGACCATCTCTCTCCTCCCACAACACTGCACCCCACTCTGAAGTTAGCAGCTCCTTTATATTTGTCTGATGTCGGTGGAAATCCTAGTCCTTTGCATTGTTTGTTGCATTGGTTTGGAGACAGTGTATCCCTCTACAGATCCCAGGATGGCCTGGAACTCATGGTATTCCCCCTTCCCTAGCTTCCTCAGTAAATGCTGAATTACAATATATGTTAGTTTTGTTTATGGAGCACTAGGTTTAAATTCTCGAGTGAGGCAGAAAGACACCGTGAAACAAGACTAGGCAGGTTAGCTTGCACTATTGTTCTTATGAGAACAATATGTTACCCAGAGAAGGAATACACTCTTGAGAAAGCAAAGCCAAGGGACAGACTATTTTTTGAGAAACAGAGGAAAGGGGAAATATCCAAACAACTGTCCCCAATCCCATTCCTGAGCCTTTTAGGCTGGAGAACCAGAGAACACTTTAGCTGAGCCAGCACATCCTGGGAAAAATGGAAGGCAAGATGTCTCTCTTGACTCTATGTGTGGTTGGCGTGTACAAAACATAAAAGCAGAGCAACCTTGTAAACAAAATGATCATGGGACTTTGAGCCAAACCCAGGTGAGTGAAGAACAGCCATTCACAGCATAGAGAGATTTTCATTTACTCTAGACTGGCCTGAAAGATCTTCAGCAAACCACAGTCATAGGGTGTCTCCCATTTCAGCTGTATGCTTTCAGAAGCAGCTCAGAGCAGTTTGCAAGAGGAAACAAGTTTCACACGAAACCATCCTTCCAGGGCATGTACAAGTACAGCCCTATCATGCAGGAATGCAACCCATGCATTAGACTGCCTTCCCTGCAGGCGGTGGCT
>CAJQZJ010032789.1:4791329-4836716 GCA_907164525.1 Lophiomys imhausi
ACACACACACACACACACACACACACACACACACACACACACACACAATAAAGTAAGTAAACTGCAAAAGAAAAAATATGGAGAGGAAAGGACAGAAAATTGGAGGATGTAACTACTACAGAAGGTTGTAGTCAAAAGCAACTAGGGACTGGAATTACAGAAACAGAAAGCAGAGAAATAAAACGCCTGGATGAAAGTAGGAAAGGACCACAATGAAATTCATTGTGCATTTCAGAACACAGGGACAAAGGAATCTTCCATAAATGAAACAAGAATTCACAAGCAAGGGACTGGAAATTAGAATGTAATCTGTCTTCTCAAGAGAAATATGGAGTCTAGAATGAACATAGGTTACATCCAAATTATTTCCAACCAATTCTCAAGACATGCAGACTATCACTCGAACATAATAGTGGAATAAAAATGTTATCAACACAGAGGACATATTCATTTCTTAAGGTTGCTGTGAGAAATTGCCTGATTCTAGGTGACGTAAATTAACAGATTCTCTCTCTCTCTCTCTCTCTCTCTCTCTCTCTCTCTCTCTCTCTCATTGCTCTGGAGACTAGAATTGATACTTGAATAAAAATACTGACAAAACATCATCTCTTCACATCTGGTTTACTAGCAAACTCTTGCTTACAGCAACACTATTCCAGCCTACTTGCCATCCCGGGGCTGTCTTCATTGGTATGTCTGAGTCTTCACATGGTGTCTGCTTGATCCATCACTTTGTGACTCTTCCTATGAACACACCAGTCATACTGAAAGCCAGTATTACTCCATTGTGATGGCAATTTAACTATATCTTAACTACATCTGCAAAGTCCCATTCACGAGTACCAGGAGTTAGGATATCAACATATCTTTGGGAGAAGACATGAGTAACAAATTTATTTACATCACACACACACACACACACACACACACACACACACACACAAAGATAAGGCATCTAATTGATAAAGCACCTTGCAATGATGAACAATAAATCAAGAAAAAGAAATAGACAGGCCTGAGGAAGCTGGAAATCCAGTCAGAGAGACAGAGTAAATTCCCAGCACGGTGATGAAAGAAGCTTCCAGAAGACGATTGCACAGGTAACACATGACTGGGTCCAGTTGGAGCAGGAGGGTGAGGCTTTCAAGAAGAATGTCTTCATAAGACATGAAATGTAGAAAACACACAAGGTTTTTGGGACAGTTGACGGGTTTCCAGACAACTGTTGCTTAGTACATGGGCAACTAAATAAAAACCATATAAAAATTTAATTATAATAAAAACTCAAAGTTGTAGTCATTGCTATAGAAAAAGCTTACTATGAGGCTTAGTTAAGAATATTTCAGATACTAAATTAGACCCATACTTATCACTTTTTACAAAACTTAAGTCCAAGTGGATCAAAGATCTTAACATAAGGCCTGACACCCTAAATCTATTAGAAGAGAAAGTGGGGAAAACCCTCAAACTCATCGGCACAGATGATAACTTCCTGAACAGAACACCAACAGCTCAGGACCTAAGACCAACAATCAATAAATGGGACCTCATGAAACTGAAAAGCTTCTGTAAGGCAAAAGACACTGTCATTCAAACAAAACGGCAACTTACAGATTGGGAGAAAATCTTCACCAACCCCACATCTGACAGAGGGCTAATATCCAAAATCTACAAAGAACTCAAGAAATTAAATGCCAAGAAACCAAATAATCCAATCAAAAAATGGGGAACAGAGCTAAACAGAGAATTCACAAAGGAGGAATCCCTAATGGCTGAGAGACACTTGAAGAAATGCTCAACATCCTTATTCATCAGAGAAATGCAACTCAAGACGACTCTGAGATTCCATCTCACACCTATCAGAATGGCTAAGATCAAAAACTCAAATGACAGCACATTCTGGCAAGGGTGTGGAGAAAGGGGAACATACTCCATTGCTGGTGGGAGTGCAGGCTTGTACAACCACGATGGAGGTCAGTCTGGTGATATCTTACAAAACTTGGAATAGCTTTGCCTCAAGACCCAGCCATACCACTTCTGGGTATACATCCAAATGATTCCTCACCAAATCACAAGGAAGTTTCCTCATCTATGTTCATAGCAGCCTTATTTGTAATAGCTAGAAACTGGAAGCAACCCAGATGTCCCTCAACCAAAGAATGGATTTTAAAACTGTGGTACATCTACACAATGGAATATTACTCATCTATCAGAAACAATGAAATCATGCAATTTGCTGCCAAATGGATGGAACTAGAGAAGCTCATCCTGAGTGAGCTAACCCAGACTCAGAAGGATGCCCATGGCATCTATTCACTTATAGTCGGATTTCAGCTATATAGTACAGGATAACTATACTACAACCAATGCACCAAAGGGAACATGAACATAGAGGGTTTTTTTTTTTCCTATCAATGAGACACTTGGCCCTGGTGGTGCTGCCTTGTAGGCCCGAGTGTACGAGGAGACTCTTGGCCCTCATATGACTGCTGAACTGGGGCTGGGGACTGTTATGTAGGGACACTCCACTCCAGAGGAGTGGGATGGAGGGGATAGGAAGTAGAGGATGAGAAGGTGGGACTGGGAGGAGTGGAACTAGGACACTGTGATGGAGATATGACCTGAAGTAATAAATAAATATTAAAAAAGAATATTTCAGATACCTAATAATATAAATTATGAATATTGATATTATCCCAAAGAATGGAATAGTACCACTGGTATATGGGGAAAATGTGCCTGTATGTGTGCATGTATATTTGCATATGTAAATTGAGAGAGTTAGAGGGTTTGTAAATCATGTATTGGGTTGCAATATTGTCTTGTGGTGCATGAGTAGCAATGAAAGTGAGTAGTTGAATAATCCAGAGATGTATTATTACCAAGCCAGGACTAACTAATGATGAGTCCTTGTAGCAGATGTTGTCACTATTCTCCTCAAAAGTCCTTTGGTCCACCCTGAGTTTGCAGGGACAATTCTTACACACATCCCGAGATGTCTACACATATCAGCTTTCTCTCTGTCTGAGTGTGGGGTTTGGGCACCTGGCTTAAAACAAAGGATTCTTCTGAAGTGCTAAGAATATAATACCCCCAAGAATATCCTCCATTAAGAGACAGAGATATGTTGACAAGTGTTTCAGATTCTGCCTTCCTTATGGGAGAATTTTACATGATTGCCCAGAAGCCCCTAGCAAGACTGAACCCCAATGCCCATAGCAACTTACTGACACATCGGCTTTTCATCACTTCTTATGCCACTTTCCTTGCTTCACCATCTGGGATTGCAGGGATCACATCCCAGTATTATCTGTACCCTGACATGGCAAGTGCTGCAGTATGGCATTGGAGTTTCAGCCTTGAACAAATGAAGCACTGGTTCATAGAATCTCTTTGGACTTCGTGGATACACAAGAATGGTAGTGGTGAGGATCATGAAGTTATTCATCAAAGAAAGGGAATGAAAATGCTGTTTTATAACCAACCATCAACCTAGTATGGTGCCATGAAAGCCAGATGGCTTCTTTGGAAGCATTTACAGAAGCTCTCCCCTCCTTCAACTAGATGAAGCTGCCAGAAATCGAGGGCATGTCCGGTATAGACATACATGCGCATCTGATTAGCATCCCAGGAAGTCATACATGTCAGCAAACAAAATAAACAAGAACAACAATCAGGGAATGAATTGGGCTCTAAAACCAGGCATGAGAACATTTGAACAGAAAGCTCCAGGATAACTGAATGACCTCCCTTTTTGTGAAAAGCATCCTTCTGTTACCTGGAACCACGTTGAAGCCTGGCTTAATGCGGATGTCTCACAAGATGTGTGTCTTTCTCATTGCTCCTACTGTATTGCTTGCAACAAGGACAAACTAGGGCAAAGTTTCAAAATATCCTGAATAGGAGTAGAGCCCATGATACAGGAAGATGCAACTTGAAAAAATAAATTAATTAAAAAATAGAATATCTTTGAAAAGATTAGAGATGATAATATCATTTTTTTAAAAACTGGCTAACATGCCTAGTACCAATAGAGAGGACATACATAGAAGTGGATTTTTGAGAACAATGGATGAGGATAGTTTGATGGGTGAACCACTCCTCAAGAGCATATAGGTATACTTCATTTTATTGCAATTTGCCTTATTGTTCTTCATAAGTATGGGCTGCTGGTTTTACAAGTTGAAAGTTCCTGGTAACCCTGTGTCTATCAGTGCTATTTTCCAATAGCATGTGGTTACTTTGTGCCTCTCTGTCAAAGTTTGATAACTCCTATTCTATCATGTATGATGGGTCTGTGATCAGAGATCTTTGCTGTTTCTATATAACCAGGGCACTGTGAACCATGCCCCATATAGCCACATAGCACATAGCAATTCTCTATATGTTGCATATGTTCTAACTGCCCCATTAGTCACCTCTTTCCCTCCTTTCCCGGGCTATCTTATTTGCTAAAAACACAACAATATTAAAGGTAAGTCAAATGATAATCCTACTATAGCATTTAACTGTTCACATGAAATGGCAAGTCCTATGCCTTTCACTTTAAATTAAAAGCCACCAGTGACTAATCATAGTGATGAAGGTGTGTCAAAAGCTGGCATAGACTACGAGCTCTTTTGTCAGATGATTAGCCAAGCCATTAATGCAAAGGAAAGTTCTTGAAAGAAACCAAAAGTGCTAAGAAAGCAAACATATGAAGGATGAATTTTGTTAAAATGAAATGACTATATTGCTGATTTAAAAGAATGTTTCAATGGATCGAAGATCAAACCAGCCAGGGCACTCCCTTGAGGTGAAGCTTAACCAATAGCAAGGCTCTGCCTCCCTTCTATTCACTGAACGCTGGGGGAGGACAGGAGGCTGTAAGTGGGAAGTGTGTCCACATGCTGGCTCATGAGGTTTAAGGACAGAGGGGTCTCCATGACACAAAAGAGCGATGTAGAAGCTCCGGCAAATCCTCCAGAAGATGGTGCTGAGATCATGAAGGAAGATGCTCTCTACTGGAGAACAGATTCACTTACGAGGTGAAGAAGCTATCTGGGACTTTCCAACTACAGAGAAATGAGTGACTAGTATGGACACTTGAGGAACAGGCTGGCTCCCCTGAGAGAGACAAATGCAGCTGGTGACTTTAAAGTGAAGCCAGAGTTCATTTATCATCCTGAAGAATTCTGCAAAGACTCCTCTCTAACGGTCTATAAATTAAACAACAAAGCCCTAATAACAGTACATCTGTGATATGGAATATCCTAAACATGGTTTAATGAATGAGTGTGTCCACCGCTGAGATGTACAGCTGGGAAGATATTAGATATTAGAGATCATTAACAATGCACCTGGACACTGGCTCAGACAGAAGTATTAAAGAAAATTATTTTCATGCCTACCAACAGAGGCATGAAATATATCCTAGGGCAAGAAGTAATTTTGGTCTTTAATCTTATTTCCCATTTATTTATTGCTTACTATTTATTTATTTTTGCATGTGTGTCTGAGCAAAACTTGTGCCATTGACCACATGCAGAGGTCCAAGGCCCACTTGCAGGATGGGATTCTGTCCTTTTACCATGTGGGATGTGTGGGTCTGCCTCAGGTTGTCAGACTTAGTGGCAAGCTACTTTGTCTGCTGAGCAGTCTTGCTGTCACTGACCCTATTTTTAAAGAAATGTATTTCAAATACGTATATATGCTGTGGATGGTGACTTCCAGATCAAACTGGGCAGAGAAATTTGAAAACCTTGGAAAGGATTCATGATTCTGTGTCATTAAGAACATTGGTGATACATGGGGAAAGGCCAGAAGTTTAACATTGACAGACTTTGGAAAAACAGTGATTTCCAGCCTTTTATGTGAGTTTGAAAGGTGCAAGACTTCAGTGGAAGAAACAGCTACAGATGTGACAAAAAGAGCAAAAGACCTTCAATTAGAAGTGAGACTTGAAGTGGAGCTGAGAAGTAGGGCACCCCACCCTGGAGGAGTAGGATAGGTGGGAAAAGGGGAAGAGGGTGGTAAGGAGGGATCGGGAAGGGTGGAGGGAGGGGACTGTGATGGAGATGTAAATTGAAATAATAAATAAACATAAACAAAAAAACAAATAAATAAAAAAGAAGTGAGACTTGGAGCTGGGGCTGAATTGCTACAATCTCTTTCAGTCATGAGAAGAAAACTTGCATTTTAGGGTGAGCAAAAGAAGTGGATTCTTTAGACAAAACCTATTCCTGGTGAAGATACTGTGGACATTGTTGAAATAACCAATGAGTTAGAACATTACAAAAACGTAGTTGATAAGGTAGCAGTGGTATTCAAGAAGGTTGACTGTACATGGACTCTGTTGTCTGTTGGTGGGACATTTCACCCTAGCTGAGCTGCCATGTTGGGCCCCAGAGTAAGAGGAAGCTCTTAGCCCTCATGTGACTGATGAACTGAGGGGCGTTGATATGTGGGAGCACCCCTCTCACCTGAGGACAATGATAAGAAGGAAAGGGGAGGAGGGAGGGGACTGTGGTTGAAATATAACTTGATTAATAAATGTTTAAAAAAACAAAGAAAAAGAAGGTTGACTATAGTTTTGAAAATTTTATCATTGGTTAAATGCTTTAAAATAGCAGCTCATGCTTAAGAAAAAACTTTACCAAAAAGGGTCAGCAGTTTGGTTGTCAGAACAACCACAAAAATATATGAATAATAAATAGATAAATATAGATGATAGATAGAGATAGATAGATAGACAGATAGAGAGAGAGAGAGAGATAGATAGACAGAGGATAGATAGATACATAGATGACAGAAGAAGTACTTTAACCAGGGGACATAACAACATATTAAGGGTCCCATTGAGTTATAGCTGCTGCCTCTGGTAATTTGGATGGAGTGTCTTATGAAGGTAGACCAGCAGGCTGACAGGGTTAATTACCACCTGGGATTAACTGACCTTATTAAACACCAGGGAGTATAGACCATGTTACAAAAAGATCAATTAAAAGCTGGGCACAGCTGTGGCTATGGGACTAGAGTCATTTTCAGACTTGCCTTTTTAAGTTGCATGTTAGAGACTATGGACTCTAGCTGCTTTGGAACTAGGAGCTACTCAGTGTGGGGCAGAGCTGATGGCAGGACAGTCAGAAGTACTTGAGGCCCCAGACCATATCACCCCCATGCTGAGATGTCTCTACACCCTGGTGTGATGTCACCTCCAGCTCCGGAAAATGGTTTCCACATGCCTTGCAGCTTCCAACCCCAGGGTCCTTCTGCCTCTTGCTCTGGGGGCTCCACCTGACCTCTAGGGAGCTTACTTAGCCTGTACACAAGGCAGCCAAGGCATACTGGATTAAAACTCCAAAGAACAAGGTTTGGCAGTGAAGGACAGAAGCCATGTGTCCGTAAACCAGCTCGCTATGCTTCAGCAAGTTCCAGCTGCATCCTACACATCTCCAAAGTCATCAGCGTGATGCTAGTTGCCCACAGCAGTCATCAGACTATAAACACAGACTTATTCTTTTCTCACGCTGCCCTTCTCTTAGTCTTTCATTTGAACTTCCTTAGAATCCGATCTCAAATAAGTCAACACATTCTCTCTTGGAAATGTTCCTATATTATTAACAATCATAGAAAGTATGTGCAGGAGACAGAGCATCCTCTTGACAGCTTATACTTCATTTTAGCACTGAATGAGTGGGTAAGTGAAAACGCACTGAGCAGGGTTGAAATTGAGGAACCTCTGTGGGGCATCGATTTTTTTTTCTATTTTTGGCAATATTGGGAATTGAACCTAGGGCCTGGAAAACCCTAGACAAGTGCTCTACCAATAAGCTGTACCTCTAGCCCTATTGTTATTATGATTATAATTATTAATTTTGAGACATGGTCTTGGTAAAATAGCCAGGCTGGCCCTGAACTCACTCTGAAGCCTGGACAGGTTTTAAACTCACACTCCTCTTATGCAGGCCTGTACCACCAGGCCTGTCTGCGTTCCTTTTATATCTGCATTAACAGTTCTAAATGTAACTTGAAGTAATAAATAAACAACAACAACAAAAGGCAAAACAAAAACTTTTAAATATTTTTTGTCTTTTATTTTGCAAAAGTATTTGTGTAGAGGTTAGTCAATCAAATTTGGAATCAAACCTGCCCTGGTTTTAAGTAACGGGTTCCTTGTTTACTTTGAAAGCCACTGTGTTCCTAGCTCTAAATGAGGACAGTAATGCATCTATTTAGTGGGTCCAACGAAACACATCTGACACACAGCATAGTGAAAGAGTGCTGTGGTGGGAAAAGCAGCGGATATGACTGGAACCTTACTGCTTACCCCAGGGTCAGTTTTAGTAATATCTACAAGCATGGATTGGGGAGGGGAAGACTGTGGTGGAGATTTTAGTATTCATTCCTCTAAAGAAAAGAAAACCTAATATTTCGCCTTGTACTAAAAATACTAGATCACAATTATATACTATGGGTTTTTCCTCCCTTTTAGCAGAAGTCTTGTAGGCATTTGCAGAATCCAAAAGAAAATGATGATTTTTATCAGTTGGTAGTATGACTAATTGTCCTCTTGTCATTGAATATAAGCCACAGGAACATTCTTTGGGATTATCATTGGCCAGTGATGGAGCTTCTCAGATCAACTCCAACATTGTTTCAAGAGAAACTGTGTTTTAGAAGGTTAGACACAGGCTTTGTCTACCATGTCTGCCAGCCCTAACTCATGCTGTGATGATTCACTAACACCCAGGTGTAGAAGAGTGTGCTTCTGTTACCAAAATAAACACAGGGCCCCCCTGCAGTGCCTCTCTGGGCTACCTGCTGTCAGACTATAGAATCTTACCTGTCGGTAGACTACAGAGAGCTCCCTTCATACACTCCTATCTCTCCTTAACCTTAAAAGCAGCCCTAGAATTAGACAGCTTCAGAATTGGAAAAATTATCTAAGTATACAAGACTCTGAGTGAAATAGTGTGAACAGCCAGACATATTTTATACACAGCGCTCAGCACCACATCAACTGAGCCAGAGACAGCAGACAGAGTTGGAAGCAGGCTCTCCTCCTAAAATGGCTGTTGTCATCAACTCAGCCGTACATGGGGGAAGAGTGAAAGAGACACTCACCCCGAGAGTCCCAGGGACACAACCAGGCCCTGGACTAACCACCAGCCAGTTTCCCTGGGAGCTTAATATTAGTGTGTTCAGCCCAAACAGCACTGGAAGTGAAGGTGCCTCCTCATGGTCTCTCTCTCTCTCATACTTCAAGCCTAAGGTGTGCTAGGCAAGTGTTAGCCCTTGGTGATAATGATGCTTGATTGATTGTTTTTTATTACATTTATTTATTACTTCAAGTTACATCTCCATCACAGCCCCCTCCCTCCACCCCTCCTGGTCCCACCCTCCCACCCTCTACCCCCTTTCCCACCTGTCCTACTCCTCTGGTGTGGGGTGCCCTACATCTCAGCCCCCCTCAATTCATCAGTCATATGAGGGCTAAGATCTTCCTCTTCCACTGGGGGCTTACATGTCAGCTCCACTAAGGCAAAGTGTTCCACTAGCAGGTAACAAAGTCCATGATTCTGTTCCTTTCAGTTTGTTCGTGGTAGGATAGTTATCTTGTACTATATGGCTAGAATCCAGTTATAAGTGAATATATGCTATGTGTATCTTTCTGAGTCTGAGTTAGCTCACTCAGGATGAGCTTTTCTAGTTTCATCCATTTGGCAGCAAATTGCATGATTTCGTTGTTTCTGATGGCTGAGTAGTATTCCATTGTGTAAATGTACCGCAGCTTTTTTTTATCCATTTGTTGGTTGAGAGACATCTGGGTTGTTCCCTGTTTCTAGCTATTGCAAATAAAGCTGCTATGAACATAGTTGAGGAGATGCTCTTATGGTTTGGTGAGGAATCTTCTGGATGTATGCCCAGGAGTGGTATGACTGGGTCTTGAGGTGGAGCTTAAGACATTTTGCTAAGTTACCCTGGTTGACTTGTACTCACTCTGCAGCCTTGAACATGCAAACCCCCTTCAGTCTTCCAAGTACATGGGACTACATGCCTATGCCACAGAGTCACTCCCTTACTCTTTTCCCTTCTTCCTTCTTTTGAATGACTCTTTCCCCTGGATTCCTGCTTCATGCATGAAGGACAAAGGACAATATTTGAAAACTCTGCCTCTATTTTCATTTGTGACGAGTTTGAACTTACAAAGGTGTAATGAGGGAGGTTTGTTCACCCTTATGTGACTGAATCTTCATGTCAACGCTTTTGGGTTCACAGAGAGAACTTGGGAAAAGATGAGTAGAGAATGTAAGTGGAGAAGAAAGCTCGACAAACTTCATGAAGCAATCCCAGCAATTTCTACCTCTAGTGAGGTTTCTCTTTAGAGTAGGACACTTTCACTGAGGTGTCTGGAGGCCCTGCACAGTGGTGTACAAGCCACCCAGACTCTAGGCTCAGACATTTTTGGTGGACAGTTTCATCCATCCAGAGGAGCAACAACCTTCCCCTAAACTTTACCAAAAAGATCATTCCAGAGTGAGGCCAGGACTGTTCTGTCCTGTGTGGCTAGTAGACTATTCGAGGAGAGGGGGGAAAGACATTTGTTCTTGTTTAGGGTCTGCCAAGACTGTTTTTTATTGTATTGATATCTGTTATCTTATATCCAATTTCTGATATCTAGATATCTTCAAAACAAATACCAGTACTTCTTAAATGTGCCAACTTCTCTTTAATCATTTGTATTTGCATGGTATCAGATGGGAGTTTTTTTTTATTGTTTATTTTGGGGGGATTTTTGTTCTGTTCAGTTTTCCTTTTGTTGAGAAAGGCTTGGGCATCAAAATATTGCTTGACTTTAGAAACTGGGAAGGGTAGCACAGAAACACATTTTCACTGAAAAAAAAAATCAATTTAAGAGTATCCATAGAGAGGGGAAACCCCTGAAGCCAGATTTACATATGGAAATTGCTTTGAAAGCCTCACTTACCAATTTACTTTCAGGGACTAAGTTCAGGATTTCTATTTTAAATAGGTGTTCCTCCTTAAGAGCAACTTAGTCAAAAGCAGTTGCTAAGTAGTTGGCTCATTATCATGAGTCTTTGTACTGGGAAAACTGGCTGGGCAAACCATTGCACAACCATCTATTAGGATTATGTGAGCTGAAACACACATTTAAATCAGCAAGATTCCATTTGTTTTTAAAGAATGATTTATTTATTCTTATTCTATGTGCGTTGGTGTTTTGCCTGTATGTATGTGGGTGCCAGATCCCCTGGAACTGGTGTTACACAGTTGTGAGCTGCCATGTGGGTGCTTAGAACTGAATCCCGGTCCTCCGGAAGAGCAGTCAGTGCGCTTACCACTGAGCCATCTCCATTTCTTTACAAGTAAATTATCTTCAAATGCGCTATCTATCTATCTGTGTGTCATCTATCTATCTATCTATCTATCTATCTATCTATCTATCTATCATCTATCTATTTCATTTCTTACTTATTTCTAAAAACACTGAAGCTCAGACAATAGCAAAGAAAGATCATCAACTGAGTGTGAGTGGCATTTAATTCCCCCTTTTTGACTGCCTTTTCCCACACCTGAGGTATGTAATTTCCCACACCTGAGGTAAAGCTTTAGTGGGGCTTTAAGTGCCTTCTTCAACAGGTTTCCCTGATCAAGATGGGCACACCAGTTTCAGCCACACCCATGGGATGTTTTGAAACAAGATGTGCAAGGCTCCAAAGTGATGACTCACGAGGTCCAGTCGCAGAGGAAAGGCAGTCTAGTGATGAACACTCGTTCTAAAGCAAGTGAAGGTTCTTCAGTGCTGCAGTGGGGCATACGGGTCTAGATCCTGGATGTTCCCCTCCTTACACACACAGCCTTCACTGCCTTTAACTGCTTTACCCATTCACACCATTTCCAGAAAAACCAGCTGCCACGTAGACCTGGTCCTTTACCCTTTTGATTCTCCACCCTCTCCATTCTTCTTCATCACAACATGTCCCCAAACATAGGAGCAAGGTAGACTCCTGCTTGCTTTGTGAAGTGGAAGAGATCAAGGGAGCTACAGCAATTCAAGGGGACGAGAGTGAGATTCATTTATACTTCCCTGTGTTAATCCCACGCACAGCCTGTCCTACTAAACACTACCCAAGCTCCCCCAACCCATTTCTTATTAATGTTGTCACTGCTGCTTGCTAGCTGTCTGACTTTTGGAAAGCTACTTCCCAAACTCACCCACTTCCATTTCTTCTCAGAATGGGCAAGAAAAACTTAGTTCTCGTGACAGGGTCGGGTGAGATTTATATAGTTAATATGTAGGAAATCCTTAGGACAGAGCACACTAATTAGCCTGATTGTTATCTTTGGGTTTTACCTACATGGAAACGCCTGCAGCCTGTTGTCCCACTCTGAGAATTTGGAGTGGGTGTTAGGCCAGATCAATTAGCAGATGCCCAAGGCACAGAACCCAAGCTGATCCACTTGGTCACTTGCTCTCCACCTTCCCTTCCCTCTTTTCATTCCACCCCACCCCCACGGAGTCTCTCTTTCTCCACCTCCAAACTTGCCATTTGATATCTCTTTGGAGCTTCCCAAGAGGCCTAGCAGTTACTTCCCAACAAACCCGTTTCTTGCATGTGCTAGTCGTTGTGAACAATGTCACTCATTTTTCATCTTCTAGAAATTTGATAAACATTTATGGTCAGCTAGCAGAACCCTTGTACTGTGAATTATTCTGTGATACTGGTTTACTGTTCTACATCTTTTTATTTTTCTATTCTACTAGAAGAAATGGATTGAATTACTCTATGCCAGCACCTTAAATACAAAGCTTTCTAGAGTACAAATAATTTCTCCCTTCAGTTTTAGGATTATTTATACTCCATAGAGTTCACAGTCACAAATTTTCATCTTAATAAATAATATTTTATTTTTTATTAAACAAATAAACAAAAAATTCTGTCACCATCGTAATGTGATTTTAACTATTCATTCTACCCATGAAAAGCATTTGAAACAAAACACCAGAAAGTATAGCTTCACTTTAAGCTTTTTCCTTTCCCTAGAACAGTTGAATATTTTAAATAGTAATTGCGCAGTCTGTGAACAGGAGAATTGTGGCATAAAGAGGATTATTCCTTATACAGATGAGGATATTGAGATTATTGAGGAACCAGCCCACCTATGCCTGCACAGCCAGCAAGAGCCAGTGTTGGAAACAGACTCACAGAAGAGCCTAGGAAAACAAGACAGGCTCTCAACATTTAGGGCTATTAAACTGATAGGACTATCTGTCAGCAACTCAGGGGAAGCCCAGCCTGATTGAGTCATTATGATTCTGTTCTCCTGTGGGACTCTGTAGCCATTCTTTCCATAGCACGTGGTTTTGGAGCTAGAAGTAATTACCATGCACAGCCACCTGTGTGGAAAGCAAAGGACTTCTACATGTAATATTTGTCATATTCAATAGCAAGTGGCACTTAGCATTTCTGGCTACTCACAGTGTACACATAAGTGTTTGAGAACCTAACACTGCTGTTTTAAAGGTCGGGTGTCATTATAAGCAACTAAAAACTATGTCAGCTTTGTCACTGGAAATCTCAGGCAAGGTAGTGTTGGTCTCTAGGTAGTTCTCAGTCAGGTCAGTCCAGAATTCTTGGGACTTTCCCTTGTCCCAAGATTATGATTATGGTAGATCAGTCTTCGGGAGTCTGAACCTCTGAGGACTGGGGGACCTGTGTGCTTGGGTAGGGGTGCAAGAAATGGAACACTGAGAAAATCGTGACAGTGTGTCTTTTTCTCTAGTGTTTCAGGTGAACGGCTTCTGTCCTATCATCTCACTGCCACCTGTAGCTTGTGTTTCCCCTAAAATCATTAAAATACAGTGTATTATGGACTGGGAAAGGGAAGAGCATCAAATAGGTCAGAACTCAAAGGCAAAGTGTGTGTTCTGGACAATTGGTGATCTGTCACCCTTGGCACAACAGACTTAAGTCTCTACATTTCTATGTCCACCATCTTCTTGGACTAGCTAGTCTATTATTTTGGCAGATGATAATTTTACCATTAATTACCACCTCAAATTCCCAGCCTGTCACAGAAAAGTTGGATTAAAAAAATGGTGTGAATTTTCACCCAGACTACATTAAATTTGTGACTAAATACTTACCTCATACATCAAAAGGCATAAGGTTCACCACCAAGGACTAACTAGTCATAAGAAGCAGTAAGGAGGATGGTCTCCATCCTTCTGCCTGCCAGTCTGCACCCTGCATCACACCTCACAGGCCCTGTGGAAGGGCTGACTGTCAACCGATGATGGGAAAACTTGAAATGGAAGGAGGGTGGGAAAATAAAAGTAAAGACTTCCACTCCCCTCTCCCTGGTTGGAAGAGGGCCCATCACAAGAAGGAGGGTGGTACCAGGAGGTGAGAAAGTGAAGGACCTTCAACTAAGTCACACAGATAAATTCTGGGTGTCTGAGCCTGCCAACGGTAAATCTCAGTCAGTCACTGTTGGCACAGTTTGGTGGAGAATTACACATTAGACTTTTAGACTTCATTAATACATTTAAAAATGTATAATTGAGTTGAGGGGAAGGGTCAACCCAAACCTAAGATGCACAAATTGACAAAGCAAGTTTGGGCAGGTGGGTATTTTGACTTCATGTGTATTCTGAATTATCTAAGTTTAGGCTTAACTAACATTTTTTTTAACCCAATCCCAAATAAATAATGTAATATAAGTGTGTTCTACTAAAGCTACTTACAGGGTTTATGACAATGAGTTACTTATGTACCATAGCACACAAGATTAAAGATGTAGGATGAATTTTTTTTTTGTTTTTTCGAGACAGGGTTTCTCTGTGTAACAGCCCTGGCTGTCCTGGACTTGCTTTGTAGACCAGGCTGGCCTCGAACTCACAGAGATCCGCCTGCCTCTGCCTCCCAAGTGCTGGGATTAAAGGCGTGAGCCACCACGCCCGGCTATAGGATGAATTTTTAAAAGTGTAATTGAATACCTAAACAAGACCAAGACCATTAAAAGGGATAAATGAAACTTCATTTTGTCTGACATTCTTATCCATTAAGTCCATTAATTCCCCACATAGAATGGAAAATTAGCAACAATAACAAAAAAAAAACTACAAAGCAGACACAGGATTTAAACACCTGGTTTATTGGAGGAAGCTGGTAATGAAAATTTCAGTTGTCTTTGCTGCAACTTACAAAATAGAGATCTGATACTTAAAATAAACTAGTTTCCATCATATAAGTATAAATGATAAAATAATAATAATGATAGTCCTTCCAATATGTATTCAGAGAAACTCATTCCCAAATTTTCCGCTTGAATGTATTGTATCAGACACTGTAAGTCTGTTTGCCAAGGAAGACCGGGTTTTTGACTACATTTAGATTTCTGTTACAGTTAAAATCTATTCCAGCTGTCTATCAGTAGGAGCCCAGTGAGGGCTGGGACGACGAACTGACATTCCCTCTCCCAGGGTGTTGGAATGGCTCTGCTCTGACGTGGTGCCTTCTATCTGACACCATCACATTCACCAGCAAGGAGGAATTAGGGTTGGTCCATCTTTCCACCCAGTCTACGCTGGTTCTAAACACACACACAAAACTGTACAGATCTGTTAATGTGGCTTCTTCCCACACCCTACCCCCTAAACTACATTAAAAGAGGGAATTTCCTCTTAGCATTTCAGTAGTGACAGCTGTCTGGCTGTTGTAATTTGCTTTGGCCATGTTAGGGCACTTTCCCACCTGTCACAGCAAGTCGACACAAAGCTTAACAAAGCAGCAATTGTTAACTAGCAATTCTCACACACAAAGCTCACTTAGGAAATCATTCTGCTTCTTTATGTAACTGAAAACTCAAAAATAAATGTTTACATTAATCTAAGAATATTTGGTCACTGAAAATTTACCAGTAGCTCCCTTTCTCTTTAGTTCTTACTAGAAACAATCCATTCTATCTGGAGAAACAAAAGCTCAGTCAGATTATTAAACCTCGGAAGCCATCTCATTTCTTCCTGTTAAGTTTCACAGGCATGCTCTTTAACAGATACAGTTTAAATGATATAGATTTAAGGAGAACTTAGTGTATATTTAGCAAACAGAAACAAGTCTTTTTTAACTCCACAGGACATGAAAACTTAACACTATTTATGAAGCATTTTCGTTAGCATTTATTCCAGCATTTCTAATCACATGAACACTGCCCAAACATAGGTTCCTTGTGACTTGGAGAACAGTTTCCTGCTCGGGACCCATCTTGCAGCAGGGCTTTTTCTGGGTCTCCCTCCTAGATTAGGCAGGTGGGTAGAAGTACCTGGGCTTGGCGCTGCCCAGCAGGTCATCCTCATAGTTGGGGAGGCAGCAGAAGAAGAAGGAACAGCCAATCAAGATGATCGTGGCTGCCCATCCGAAGCCGTAGGCCCAGTTATAGATGTAATTGACAGCAGGATCACTGTGAAGCATGAAGGTTTGTGTGTACTTCACGGGATAGATTATCAGGGAGATGATCTGAAATATAGCTAAAGGGAAGAGAAAATAAGCTTAGAGTATGAAGTTCAAGTGAACAAATGAATGAATGAACGCACAGTGTACTTACTAGTATTTCACAGCTCAACACAAGCTGGAGTCTCCTAGGAGGAGGAAACCTTAGCTTAAAAAATGCCTTCGTCAGATTGACCTGTGAGCACGTCTGTAAGGCATTGTCTTCATTAATGACCGATGTGGAATGGCCCAGCCACTGTGGACAATGCCACCCACAGGCAAGTAGTCTTGGGTTGCATAAGAAAGCAGGCTGAGCACTGAGCAAACCAGTAAACAGTGTTCCTCCATTTCTGCTTTAGTTCCTGCCCCTGGTCCCTGTTTGAAACTCCTGTCCTGGCTTCACTTTCTGATGGATTCTTACGTGCAAGGTATAATAAACCCTCTCCTCCTCAAGTTGCCTTTGGCCATGGTGTTCATCACAGTCACCAGGACACACGATGACAATCTCCCCATTCACAAAGTTTCATGACCCAAACTAGATGACAGAACTGTGTGTAACAGATCCTGGAACCAAGTAGTGTCACACACAGACACTAAGTAGGAACCAAGTTGGAAATTGTTCTGCCTGACATAAGTATCTACCTAGGCTAACCCATTACTTGTCCTCACCATTCTTCTATCACCGTAAGTTCTTTCTAGAGCTCTACAGACTGTTTCCCTTTCTCCTTCACTCCCTCTTCTCCCCCCTCCCTCTCTTTCTCTCCCTCCCTTTCTTCCTGTCATAACATGAACTGCTATCATTCTCCTGACTCATGCATGGCTTTATGGAAACCATGTAGCCATGGGACTTCTGGCCTGCTCCCAATACTAGCTATACAGATTGTCTCTCCCAGTTCATGGCTGGAGTTCTGTCCTGGTTCCCCTGTGGTCCTTGGTTGGCATCTTGAGAAATAAGATGTGGCCTGATTTTTATCCTATCAACACCATCTCTGGCCTCAGAAAATCCAGTTTTCCTACTGTTTGTTTTGCACCACCTGCATGCAGCACTGTGGAAACCATAAGAAGGCATTAGATCCTCTGGAACTGGAGTAACAGGAGGCTGTGAGACAATGTGTTGGTGCTGGGAATTAAACCTGGTTCCTCTGGAAGAGGAGCCAGTTAGTTCTCTTAACTGCTAAGTGATCTCTCCAGTGACTCGGTTTCATTGCTGAATCCCAGTTGGTAGCTGGGACCATGTCACTTTGACAGGTATTTGCCAGAAACTTCAAACAGTCCTTCCTCCCTCATCCCAGGATCTTGAATTCTACTAATGAAGGTGTGCTCTGAGTTCTATCCACCTGCACCACTACACCTCTTCAAACCACCTATGTCTGAGTCACCTGTCTGGCACAGGATCTATGCTGCAGATTCTAGGTCTGGCCCTTCCTTATCCCACCTCATCACCAGATCACAAAACTCCTTCAACAAGCAAAATGTTCAGGGACATTCACGTCATGGGATGGAGCTCACTGGAGGCCAGGACTAGGGACCACGCTGAAGGTTACTGTACTTCAAGGACAGAGACATCCCTGGTCTCTGGGGTAGTGCACAGGGATACAATACATAAGAGAAACATACAGTGGACAGCTCTTTGCGGTTGAATCCAGAGAGCAGAGGACCATCTAAGGCCCAGAGGGAAAGGGACTCACAGTCACATCTCTCCTCTGACACTTTTGCTCTTGGTGACCCATTTCCACAGGCAAGTCAGAAAGTATAACTACTAGAGGTCTTCCAGGGAGATCCACAGAGATGGAGCAGAACATCCTACCCATGGGCACTGAAGGCACCAGCGACAACCCTGATGCCACTCATTCTTACCAGCCAGGGCGAGGAGGCCTCCAATGACTCTCAGGAAAACAAGCATCTGGGGTCCACACAGGGCGAAGAAGGAAAGGATGAAGCAGATGACCAGGATGATGAAGCCACAGAAGAGCGTGGCAGCAGCTGCTCGTCCCCATGCTGCAGGACAGAGACAAAGACACTTGTAAGACAGACAGACAAGTCAAAAACTGCTAATCAAACCATATGACATCCCTCCACCACCTGGACAGAATTTTGGGGGAGGGGGTATTGTTTTGCTTGAAGGGGTTGGAATATTTAAGTTATTTCCATACTTCAATGGGAAACTGCATGATTCATGTAGAGAATATTATTAATGTATTTTGTTCTCCACATGTAAGTATTTGCCCCCAAATATTTACATCTCTAACATGTAAATTGAGCTTCTTGACACTGTTTTCACATAAATAGGTCCATTTAAAAGCTCACCCAGATTTGAACACGAAATGACCATGATAAGCATTCTTCATACTGAGCAACCCAAGTTACAGCACTCTTTTAGAAATGCTTCCTCTTTAAAGGATTGCTATTTAGTTTATATTAATGTCTACTTCATTCAGAATTTATTTCACAAGAGTTCTTCATTATTAACCTTGGTCTTAAAAAGAGCTGGGATGGCCGGGCGGTGGTGGCGCACGCCTTTAATCCCAGCACTTGGGAGGCAGAGGCAGGCGGATCTTTGTGAGTTCGAGGCCAGCCTGGTCTACAAAGTGAGTCCAGGACAGCCAAGGATACACAGAGAAACCCTGTCTCGAAAAACCAAAAAAAAAAAAAAAAGAGCTGGGATGAAGCAGAGCTGACTTCTAGGTTTGAAGACCCACAGGGGCAGTGCTAGACCAAGTCCTTCAGCCTGTACTGATGGTCCTCTCTTCACATACGGCCTGGCATTCAGAGCCAGCAATTAACATTATTATATGCATCAATTCCTCAAAACAACTATTGTAGGCTCATGTCATCCTCATTTCTAATTTAGAAGTGAGGGTAGACTCTAGAAGTGAGGGTACTCATACATGGCAAGTATTTAATTTGCCTTCTAGTCTAGTTCAACACGTGAGTTTAAAAAGATATAACTTGGCCGGGCGGTGGTGGCGCACGCCTTTAATCCCAGCACTTGGGAGGCAGAGGCAGGCGGATCTTTGCGAGTTCGAGGCCAGCCTGGTCTACAAAGTGAGTCCAGGACAGCCAGAGCTGTTAAAACAGAGAAACCCTGTCTCGAAAAACCAAAAAAAAAAAAAGATATAACTTACAAGTCATGAAATACATCTACTACAAATGCATTATCTTGTGATTGGGTGTTGGTTTTGTACTGACTGTGCTATATCCAAAGAGTTATGCTACCATCACCACTAACAAATTCCAGAATATTTTCACCATTCCCCTTGGAAATCCTGTTCCATCTGTAGTCACCCCGTTCCTCACCAGCACCATCCCAAGTTCGGGCAACCACTAGTCTGTCTGTCTTCCTAGTTTGTGTATTCTAGATACTCCACACTAATCGGATGTTATATTCTGTGACCTTGTGTGACTAGCTTCTTTCACCAACCAAAGTATTTTTTTAAAGATGAGTCAGTCATTTTATAGCATGAATTAACACTTCATTCTTGTTGTTGCTTGACAAGCTTATTGAACACATATCCCACATTTTATTTGCTGATGCATCTGTGCACGACTTTAGTTCACTCCTCACTGAATTTTAAAGGGAGTTAGTTATGTTCCCCTTGCCTGGGTTCTACTTCTTACTAAAATACAGCACAGCTGACAATACACTCACTATATGCCTGGTCATTTCAGTGCTCAGAGTCAAACAATGGCTCATGGAAAAAGCAAGGGGTTTAGAGGCGGCAGCCTGAGTGCAGCAATGTTCTGCCTCCACCCCATGCTAACCACATTTCAGTCTCATCTGTGAACTCCACTTACAAAACGCCTGGCTGCAAATTGTGAGGTTGAGCACATCCATGTGAAAATCACTCTTTGTTAATTCCCCAGCCCTCACTGTCCAAAAACTTCCTCTCTGCTCCCATTTTCACCTCATCCCACACTTGCAAGGCTCTGTGTCACCCAGTTTCCTATCCTTATCTGCTACAGACAAATGAGGACCAAGCTCCTTATTCATTCCCTTCTCCTTGTGCCTCATGCCCTGCAGGGTTTCTTCCTCAGGTGCATGACTGACAGGGGCTTAACAAATGAGTAAGGAGAACATACATTTTTATATGTCTTCAAATACCATGATACCATGTTTTCCTACAAATGACGCCTTAGCAGTAGCGGCAGGAGGGGAAGATGCTCCATGATTAGACCCAGTTTGAGAGGTACAGTTTTTACAGCTTCCCCCCAAGTCTTATTCTTCTTGTCAGATCAGTGAGAGATTTTAGGACAAGGTGAACACATAATATTTTGTTTTAAAAACACATGACTAATGCCAAAGTTGGAATACATAATTTAATATCTCTTTTCTCACTTTTGCCTTGTCCTTTGTGTAAGGAATTTTTTAAATGAGAAAGGGGTATGCTTTGGTGGACAACTAATTGATCAGATCTTAAATATAGTCCACAAACCACAGTGCATATTAGGCAATGGTGCTTATTAAAATAAAGCTTCCTATGTCTCCCTCCAGACCTACTGCAGCAGGGCTTGAAAGACTAGATCCAGGAAGCTCAATTGTTAATATCCTTATGGTTCTTCCATGCATACCAAAGATTTGCTTTAGTTCCTACACAAATAACTGACTTCACAAATAAGTGATATTTCTTTCTTTCTCTCTTTCTTTCTCTCTTTCTTTCTTTCTTTCTTTCTTTCTTTCTTTCTTCCTTCCTTCCTTCCTTCCTTCCTTCCTTCCTTCCTTCCTTCCTTCCTTCCTTTCTTTCTTTTTTTTGAGACAGAGTTTCTCTGAGTAACAGAGCTCTGGCTGTCCTGGACTCACTCTGTAGACCAGGTTGGCTGAAAACTCAGAGATCTGCCTGCCTCTGCCTCCTGAGTGCTGAGATTAAAGGCGTGCACCACCATGCCCAGTACTGTGACATTTTTACACACATGTATTCTTATATTTTGCTCATATTCACCCTCACTATTCTGCCTCCTCCCCCTCCACTTCCTCCCTCCAGAGCATCTCTTGATTTCATGTAGTGTGTGTTACTGTGTGTGTGTGTGTTTGTGTGTGTGTGTGTTAATGTGTGTGGTAGAGGGATCCAATCTAGACTCTGTATATGAACAAAAATTAATATTCTATTTTACTTCCCCCACTCTCCTTCTCTGCTGTTCCCCTATGTCCCTTCTGTAAGCATACTGAATGCTGAAAATAGGAGTTTAAATGAAAAACTAAAACAAAAGCAATGCTACCCTCAGAAGCTTATAGGTTTCACAGCGTTTGACCTGATATCAAGTAGCCAGTTTGCTTGACTGTTTGTACAGCTACTGTCAGCCATTAAATTTAACAAAAAACACTCAGGAAATCAAAATTTCCCTCTATGAAGCCAGGAGAGGCAACAAATCTACGTAAGCATGCAGAGAATGCAAACATACAATCTTAAGTAAAAATATAAACATTTCTTGACCAGGAACACATTTCAGTAACTGAACTTCCACAATCACAGACTGTCTTGAAACTCTAACTAAATAAGTTCGGTGCAATGTTGCCATATTTATTTGGGGAAATTAAGTTAATGCAGACAGGTCACTGCTGCGACTTCTTCCTCTGACATTTAGCTGGAGTATAATTCACACTTAATTTCAGGGATGTGGAAAGAGTTGCATAAAAGAAACAGCAACCTTATGTGCTTATCCCACACCAACAGGTGAACCTATACTTAAAATGAATCATCTGGGGCACTTTCCCTATTAAATCAATTAGTTGATGTCTTGCTTACTTAAAATGCTGAGTCTAAAGGAAATCGAAATGGAAAATTAAGCAACATTTTCTCTTGAGAAAATCTACTCCAGTTGTAGAACATGTAAAACCTGTTCCTTGCATCAGGGCAACACCCACACTGAACTGTTTAGCTATTGTTTAGACAGAAATCTTGGTATGGTTTTAAAGATTCTACCTGATACACAATAGCCTCTCCAAGTGCGACAACATGCCTTCTCAGGTCAAGGGCAATTTTATTTTGGGATGGAGAGACTGGCCTTGCCAGGCCTGAACAGGGTGTTCAAAGCCTCTATCTGAGAAAAGAACTGCTGGTTAAGCAGGGTTCACCACCACTTTCTCATTATATACATTTAAAAAAAAAAAAAAAAGCTAAAATACTTGTATTTCAGGTACTTTTCATCTCATTTAGTTGTCCAGGGGCTTAATATCTGTAAATGTATACAAGTCTTTGGGTTCTATTTCTATTTCACATTTTATGATAATTCAAATTACATCTTGGTTACCAACACCAAGGAAAAATATCCATTTTCAAAACATGTCCTAAAGCTAACTTTTTTCATGATTTGATGGCTCACAGCTCTTTGCAGGCAGAATTTATCTTTATCAGTTCAGAACACAAGTCTGTCCTTCCTTACTGGTTTACATACCAGATTTTACCACCATTCCTAGCTGTGTGGAGGTGAGTCACTATCTGGACTGAGAGGACAAAAGCAGGCAGGACTCCAGGGAAACAGTCAGTGCTTCTGGGTAGGGATTGTTTGCTTTGCTTCTTCACAGGTAGAGTGATATGCTGCTTCATGTATAATCTATGCATGTTTCTAAGTTTGTTTTCTAAGTACTATTTTGAAAAGTTTATTCTATGAAAGAACCCAAATAAAAGGGAAAAACTCGTTAATTTCCCTTCCCACCCCCAAATTAGTGCTTTCCTATGGATTTGGTATATTCTTCATAGATTTTACATGTGAACCAAACAGACCAAAATAGTTGTGTGGTCCACCCCATTACTCAAGACTCTGTGGATACCTATGTGTCATCAAACTGAAGTGGGGTCCCTTTCTAGAACATACATTCTTCAATGAGCAATACCAAAGGTCCCACCTAGAGGAGCAGAGTTCTTATCATGTTTTCTGTACTGTTTCTGAGGTTCTTTATGCCATTCATAGGCAGAAGTGAAATCTGTATATTTAAAAAATTAAAAGATCCTACACATAAGTAGGTAAACATGGGTGAATGTGACATACAGTAGCTCTGTTTTGCATATTCAGTAAGGAGATAAAGACAATGACATGGCTAGGTATATGACATTCATTTGGAAGCTTTTGCAACAACACCTCAGACTTGCCCTGCTTCCCACTCCCAGAGAACTTGATACACTGTGGATTCTAAGTGTGGTTGGGTTGAGACACTAGTATCCAGTTATCTTCAGATGCTGTTGCTTTGTAACACTGGGGGAGTAAGACTCCAAAGGACAATCAAAAACAGACCTACAAAACCAAGCCCTCATCCCGCAGGAGTTCTGGAAGGCAATAAGGAATGACTGGCCTACTAGAGAAATGGCAGGAGAGGCACCGGCAAGGCATTCCAGCTGCTAGAGAGTCTGATACACCTGATACTTTCTCCCGAAGCCCAGCAGGGTGGTGACTAGTTACCAGTGTATTTTTGCAGAACTGCTGTAAGAAATGGGAAACTACACACTATTTCAGCCACAGACCCTCAAATATTTTAGATTTACTAGATGGAAGAACGCTGGACAGCAGGAATGACGGGGGAACACATTTCTTCCCAGTCCACAAAGGAGAGGTACTTGTAACCAAGTAGCATTTTCCAAGGGCTGGAATCCTCAAATAAAAGGAAGCTGCTTGGTCGAAGTTACTAATTACGGGGTTTTGGTGAAAACTGGAACCCCGCACTTTAATTCCTTTCTAATCCCACAGGTTCAGAAGTCTCTGTTATTAGGGGCAGAGCCAAATGGAGTCCCTCCTAAGGCACCCACGTTCTCCTCCAGGGTGCTCCTGGAGAAGACAGACAGTTGGCTACCCTGCACCGTGGGTACTGGACGGTTAGAGTTTACACATCAACGTACATTTTAAAGTTATTCCATCAAAGGAATGGATGACCTTCGAATTTGATGTTAAGAATATCAGCACATGTACATGAAGATAAATGAAATCCGTCTACTACTCTAGCTTAATAAACTAACAACAGCTTGCCTCCCATCCACTCCCTTCCCAGCACATTCCCCATAAAGCTGCAAGAGCATCATCTCAGAATGAAGGCTTTTCTGGGTGAATTTTAGTCTAACGTAGATGATTAGCTTTAAGCTTATTTTTCCTCATCCCTGCACTTTTAGGATCCAGGGTGCTTACTGATCTTAAAACATCCCATAGGATACTCTGATTCTTTGACTCTCTAGGGAAAACACTGTGCATACTAAGGAATTCAAGGGATGTCTTTGGGAAAAAACTGAGGTTCTGTGCTTAAGACTATAGATTTCAGTCACTGTCTTTCCACGGTCCTTCTTTTTCTCCAGTTCATAGCTCATCCCTATAACCTCCACCCTGACAAGCTAGAGCTTGCCCGGGATCTGAAGTCTGTCCAACTGAAGCTTAAAATAACTTCCTGTCAAAATATTCTCTAAGCTGGAAAAGAAAGTGCTGGAATTGCAAAAACAGTATGTGCATACTCACTGAAGTTTAATTCTGAGTTTGGCCTGTAGGAGAAATTCAAATGATGATTCCAATCGTAAATCTAGATTCTCATTTTTTTCTTGACAAATATAAACCAAAACATTCAAGTAATTATTTGTTAAGATAGATGTTAATTTAGCTGCCACTATTAGCTATTCGAATATTCAGGATCTAATTTGGCTTATTTATTTATTTAGAAAAAAAGAAATTACTTTGTAATCCACAACTCTTAAAATTTTAACAATAGTAATGAATAAAATATTGTCATATATTCATTTATTCCTAAAAAACTATTCACCTTTATAAAATGTGGCTATTATTTAGTATTATCAACATTGCCAATAACCAGTTGTTGCTTCCAAAATAAACATATTAATGTTATATCACTCAGCAAAACACAATCATCAAACACTTTGTAATGAAATTTTTGCTTTGTTAATAGCTTCAAACGAGCATTGTTTTCTAGTATCAAGAAGCATTCTAGAGGGATAGACACACATGCTCAGTTCTATGCATTGATGTGGTTTTAAACAGACCTGTCCTCCTTGTTCCTTACCATACAAAACACAACACTCGCACACTGTGGGAGCACACATGCTCCACACAGTGTGAGCGCATGGAAGTGTACTTGTTTTCACCACGGCCCTCTTAAAGCTTTCTGGAGACCTGTGGAGTTTTCACCTGCCCAGACAATCACCCCAAAGAGTAGAAGACACTATTCTTTTACAGTTGTGCAGTGAACACAGAGTCGCAGAGTAAGAAGCATTTTATCTCAGTCCTGTCTGTGATGGGGAGATGTGGACAATGCAGACCCAAGGCTCTTGTTCCCTTCCACAGCCTGACACCGAGCCCAGCCTTCCACTGGTGACACAGATCCAGGTGATGAGCAAAAGCTGTTCTACCTACCACACTCCGGGCCCTTGGTCACCTCTGCAAAGGCGATAGGAGTAACTAACTCCCTGAGGTGCTACGTCACTGTAACACCTAGTGCCTATCAGCTGAAAACCAGCCACCGCATCATGAAAATCATAATATTTTTTCAACATTCATGTGGAAAACTGAGGGTTTTTTCCAATGCTGATTTCTACAGCACTGAAATTGAAACAAACTATACACTGGATGAGTGTTTGCTGACAGTGGAAAAAAAGTTAATGCTTCAGACTCACAGTTAAGAAACAACCTAGAAACAAAACTTGCCTTTCCCCAATAGTGCACCAGCCTCAGGTTAGAGCAGGCACACCCTAAAAGATGAGCTTACCCTATAAGGCAAGAAACATGGAAATAGCATTGTTTGTGTTTCACAAGAGGGCCCTGCAGGCGGAATCAAGCCTCAGCAAGAGCGCTGATCCTGCCTCTGCAAGCTGGCTTCCACTGCTGAGCAAGTTCTCCTTGGGGCTGTATGAGCCTTGGAGTGAGCTATAATTAACTGAGTCCATTTTAAAAGCCTACAAGCATACCTCTGAAGTCCCCTGAAAGAGACTGGGTTTGGATGCATTTTGAGATACAGCTAAGTGATTCCAAGGGAACAAACAGTCCCTTGCATGAACCTGGAAGATTTGGAGCAAAAGAAAGTTCTGTAGGTCAAGCATTTTGTGTCTGTGTTTTTTTAGGGAGAACACAAGTTTTAAAGAAAGCAGGGACATCTGTGGTCTTCTCATTTTATTACCTGCTTCCTTGTCTGGGGAAGTTCCTCCATAGAGAACAGAGCTGCCTCAAGCAGCTGATAAGGGGCCCAGAACCCAAACAAAAAGGCAGGGAAAAAATTAAGTTATGGTGAAACTAGCAAATGAGTGAGAGAAAAAAAAGTAACTTGCCCCCTCTGTTTAAAGGGGTAAAACAGATCACCAAAGCCTGCCTTGGCTACAGTTCGTCTCCTCCTTGCTCCCTACATACTTCCAGTCACGACTGTTGTCTATCCTAAACAAGAGGGACAGGGACGCTGCTTGGGGAAGAAAATGCTTTTTTCCAAGAACTACTACACTACTCACGGTCAAATCAAGTACTCGAGGCTTCCCCTGGTGGAGGCAAAACGGAGGCCACTTGAGATGTGTTAAAAAGTGCCAACTCCACTCCACCACCGGAGAGAAGTGTTTACTTTTCTGATTTTAAATCAGATTCAGATAAATATCCCTGACAGACACTCTTCCACTAAGGCCACTCCCCAAAACAAGACAGAATGTGAACCAGCTCGATAACTGAGATACTGAAGTATCCATCGAAACCATAACTGCTCTAACTTGGCCTGAAAAGACTTTTCTCATTAGGGGGGAAAAAAAAGTTTAAGTTAGATGAAGTGAAACGAATCCACCGTGGCAGATAACTTTAATATTTACTTTGCAATGGCTGGCATCACCTTGCACAGGTAACTGACAAACCTTATTTTTAAGTGAGCTGGGCTAGTCGTCTCTGCCAGGTTTGAGCCCGGTTTGGGCCAGCCAAAACTGCTGCTTCCGGAGTTTGAGTTCTGAGCGGACTTTGAGGCCATCACTGCCCCGACCCCTGTAGACAGGACCCAGCCCAGGACCCAGCCCGGGGACCCGGGCGCTGCTGCCCGGGGGCGGGCGGCGGCCTCTCACCTAAGTTCATGAGGCTCTCGCAGCCATCGTCGAAGGAGCCGCTGCCGCCGCCCTCGTGGAAGCATCTCCACCAGAGCGAGGAGGTCTCGATGTGGTTGCTCGACTGCAGCCAGCCGCGGCCGGACAGCGCGATGATGTCGAAGGCGATGGCGCTGAGCAGCAGCAGGGGCAGGATCCACCTGCAGCGCTCGCAGGCCAGGCCGCAGCGCAGCATGTCGTCGGTGGCCGGCGGGCGGGCGGAGGGACGCGGGCGGGCCGGAGCGCGGCGGAGCGAGAGTGGCCCGGCGAGCGCGGCCGACACCCGGACTAAAGGCAGAGGCGGCTCCCGCGGGGACGCGGCGCCGGCCACGCCTGGATCCCGGTGGGTGACTCAGAGCGCTCAGGCCGGCCCCGCCCCGACCTGCCTGCCGGGTCGCCCGCCCCGGGCTCCCCGCCAGAATGGGCGTGCCCGTGCTGGCTGCCGCCCGCTGTCCCCC
This sequence comes from Lophiomys imhausi, assembly GCA_907164525.1. Lineage (NCBI taxonomy): Eukaryota > Metazoa > Chordata > Mammalia > Rodentia > Muridae > Lophiomys > Lophiomys imhausi. Next base: position 4,819,308 of record CAJQZJ010032789.1, read on the forward strand.
ACCCAGTCGCCTGGAGCGCCAGGCACCACGTCGGCGACATCCCCCAATGGCCTGTGACTAAACCTGGGCGCTCCCAAACCCGGGAGCTCTACTCTAGAGGCTTTCCTACACGTTCTGCCGGGATCCACCTTTGGACCTTGACTCTTGCACATTTGTTTGTGCGCCTGTCGCTCAAGCTGGGTGACAGGCGGGTCCCGGCAGCTCACTCCGGGCTGCGGAGGCCATCTCCCCACCTGGGTGCCTTTGGCGTCTAACTTCCAGTCTGGGTCAATTGGGAAACAAAGAAACTCTGAGGGGTGAACACACTTCATGTACTTTGCCTGCTGCCCCTCCCCGCAGATAACGTCATGTTCCCTTTGCCCCAATTAATGTGTTCCCTACACACCTACCTGGTTAGACCCCATTCTATCCACGTCACACCATTTTTGGTTTTTGTTTTTTGTTTTTTTTTTCATTTATAAAATCACGCGTCAGCACTTACCAGCAAGTGAAATCCCCAATTGTCCTGAGCCAGCTTCTGCCCCTGGGAATCTTCGGGCGTGGCAGGGAGGGTGCGGCAACAGTCAGGAGTGGCCCTGAGAGAAACAAATTCTCAGTGCCGGGTGGCCCGGGGCAGGCCAACCAAAACATTCATGAGAGTCACCTCCTACCCGGTACTCCAGAGATAGACAGAAACCCTGAGTTATCTTAAAGCAGTGGAAAGCGCTTAACGTTTCCTACTTAACTCTTTATTACAGGACTTGCAATACAAGCAGGGTAGTAGTGATGCCCTTCTGAGCTCTCGGGCAGTTGCTGAGGGTGCGTAGGGTGCGTAGGCGAAGAATCTGTGCCACAGTCTGAAGAATATCACTGGTCAGCCTTCACTTCCCAGAAACCAAGTTCACATATTGTCACCAGAGGCCAATATTTCAAAACCCTGCAGGAGCATATACTTTGGTCGAGATTAATTGCCCACACTGGCCGATGGTATGAGGACAAGTGTTACACTTATGTCCTAAACTTTAGGACCTAAAGGCTTTCAAAAGTAATGAAAATATTTCAATTGGCTACCTCTATGTGGAAAAGTCATATTTTTACTAATCAAATGTGTTCTTATCGGTGTCTTAATAAATAATTTTAGACTGTAGGTCATGTGCCCTCACGCCAATGATTCGATTTCTGAGGAGCTGAGTCTCCTCTTTATTTAGCGTTAGTACCAAATTGGACAAAGGCAATTGGCTGTTCAGAATCTCTGATAGACACTATACTACTTAGTTGGGTTCTGTTGACTCAAGGGAGGGGGCAGTAAGACATAGTTTATTTCTCAAGGTAAAAATAACAAAAGTCAAATTAGCTGTTGACTAGTGCCTAGACACCATAGGGCTGGCATAAAAAACAACATCAGGCAATTATTACTAGATAATTTCTTATAACCAAAAGGTGTATACCTGAAGCTGGGCTGTTCCTTGTTTATCTGACTCCATAAACTAATTTATAAATGCAATAGGCAATTGGAGATAGACTTAAAAAAATTCCTTGTGCCGTGCAAGGCTGAGTCTACTTCCTTGTAAATATCCTTTTGAATAGTTTAGACTTTACTTCTTGCTTGACATCACTCCTGATCCCAAAATAAAATATAACTTTTCCTCTCTAAGTTTCAGTGTACTAGTCATGTACTTTTTGAAGTAGTTGAAGATTAAACCAAAACCAAAAAGAGATCTACAGGTATAAAATGTTAGGAAAATAAGAAAACAAAATATTAGAAATCAAAACTGAGAAATAATTTGGACAGTAGATGGCAGAACAACATTGTTTTCAGCATAACATTAGCAAGACTCAAACCTGGCCAAATGTTGATGAAAAACAAAGAGCCACACAGTGTGGTTTAACACTGTCCTTCCTGTCAGGCATAGTGGGCATGCCTGCAATCCCAGTACTGGGAGAATAAGGCAAGGGCATGGCTGTGAGTTTGAGGTCAACCTAGGTTACATAGCGAATTCCACCACAGTAATAAGACTTTTTTTTTTAATGGATCAATTGGATAAAAGATATGAATAGATAGATCTTTACTTGCATAGGAAACTAGGAGAGACAAAGTATCATAAACAACAGATCAATCACTCCCAGGCAATTACTTTAAAAACAAATCAGAAAATCACAGCCCCTTTATTCAACATGTTCTCTTTGGGGGTTGTTCTCCGTGGGCCACAGCATTACATCTCTGTGCACCGTGGGCCAAAACCTCACATAAAATCACATAACTGTGGAGTTCACTGGGGCCTAATGTTATCCTTCTGTCCTCTGTCCACAGCCTCTTTGAATTGTCTCCAATATTAGCAATCCTCTGATACTGATACCAGAAACTTAGGAGTTTGTAACCTCCCCAGATATCCCTTCTAAGCTTCATCAAATGAAATGAATCACATGTGTCAGATCTGAAACATGGGAAACATAGCACTGTCTTCTCATCTTTGACACAGAGACAGATGCTCCTGTCATCTGGTGTCATGTAGAGGGCCGTCTTCAGTGTACTCACCCTGCATCCAACCCTCAGGAAACCGAGTTGCCACCTGCAAAACTGACTTCAATCCATATGCTGCTTTCCCAAGCTCATTATCTCTGTTTCAATGCAAGCCATGATCCATGATCTCCTGGACCTTCCTACCATATGGCCTTCCTAACTGACTGTCCAACTTCCACTCTCGATCTCTTAGAGTAGCTGATGAATCAAAGGCACTCATCCCCTTTCCACGCACACTCCTTCAACACCAGAGGCTTCTGCACTAAAACTGAAAGAGCTTGGTGTCGTTTTCAGCGGCTGGCTGACCCTGCCCATCCCTGTCAGAAAAACCTGTATGGGTTTGTCTCTTATACAGACTCTTATATTGTTTTATTACTGATTATCAAAAGAAAGAAAAAGTATCAATAATCTCAGCACCTACTCAAAGATAAACACATATAGATAAACTTTTTTGTGTTCCTGCTTGTATTTTATGTGAATACATGCATAAACACATGTACACATATTATGTTCTATTTTTTAAGCTCTAACCTTATAACTTTATTTCCTGCTTTTGGTTGCTAGGTGTGACTATTTTCAAATTCACTGAAAAAACACTAAGTAACTTGTTCCTGACTTGTCTGCAATGATTTTTTTCCTTGTTGGGGTCTTTATGTTTCTGTATAATACTATTTACAACTTTCACTTCTTCAAGAAAAAAAAATGGGATTCTCATGCATGTAGGGACTGTGTCAGGGAGTAGTCTAGAATAAGACCCACAAGCAATCTGTTGGTACTTGGGGACCTGGAGAGCTATGGTCACCAAGTGATACTGAGAGTCTTTAGTGTTGTACCAGTTTAGAGTTATGCCCACTGTAAGGGGTGACACACATTCCTCTTGGCCCTGGGAACAAGTTTAAAATCATCAGGGCTGGGGAGATGAGGTGACAGAATGCTTGCCTTGAATATAACTTTGATCCCTAGAACCCATGAGAAAACAATAACTCAGTGTGGTGATGCACTTGTACCCCCAGTGCTTCTGGGGGCTCCTCTGTCCCACAGACTAGCACACTCGGTGGCTTCCAAGTGAGTGCTAAGTCAGTGAGAAACCTTGTCTCCAATTAAATTAATTAGAATAAAAAGAAGGAAATATTGGATGGTGCTTTAGCAATGGCACCGAAGTTGTCCTCTGGCTTCTGTGAACACACATACAAAGATATGCTTTTGCTATCGCAGAAAGTGGAAATGTCAAGCAGATCTTTGAACACAAGTCATACCCTCAAGTACCCCAAATGATGGGCATCTTATTTTGGGATCTAATGTTCACCTGGATAAGCTTGCTATCCTTCAGTTCTCACTTTGGGCATGGAATGCTTACCCTAGGCCACTGGACGTTGGACATTGGGGTGGTTTGAATAGGTGTGACCTCCATAGACTCCTGTGTTTGAATGCTTAGCCCATTGGAAGTGGCACTGATAGGAGATGTGTCCTCGTTGGAGGAAGTGTGTCACTGTGGGAGCGGGCTTTGAGGTATTATATGCTCAAGCTATGCCTAGTGTGGTACACAGTCTCCTCTGCTGCCTGTGGATCAAGACGTAGAACTCTTGGCTCCTCCAGCACCATGTCTGCCTGCACTCTGCCATGCTTCCTGCCACAACGATAGTCAACTAAACCTCTGAAACTGTAAGCCAGCCCCAATTTTAATTGTCGCCCTTTATAAGAGTTTCCATGATCGTTATGTCCCTTCACAGCAATAAAACCCTAAGACAGATATCAATAACTTCTATTTTATAGAAGGTCACAGGAAGAGCTCACTCTGAGTCTCAGAGGAGCTAATGAACAAGGACTTTCAAGCTAATCTAGGACTGTAAAGACCTTCGAAGAGGAACTAAGCACATTGTGCATTATGAGATCACAGAAAGAAGCCTGTGGGAGCCAAAGCAGAGAGAAGGATTTATATCTTCAGTGACTTCAGCCCCATGTTTTGAAGACTTGGTCCCTCCTGTAATGCTATGCAGAGATGGTGCCTAGAGGGGGTGATCAGGTCCTGGAGACTCCCAAATTAGTGACTGGGTGAATCCATTCATGGATTTGTGGCTTGAGAATTCTCAGGAGAGCAGCATTTGTACAAGAGCTAAGCACTCTTGGCTTACTGGCTGCTGTGAGGGGAGCAGCTTTGTCCCAATGGTTGTTCCCAGCATGCCTCAGGAAGCAGCCACATATGGTCTGAAACAGCTCAATGCATCACACCCTGTTCTAAGTGGACACACTCAGGCATTGCATCTCAGTGGTGCAAGCTGACTAGCACATCTTCTTCATTCACACCCCACCACTCTGTGCCAGGAGGACCTTCTCTGGGACACGGGCCCCATGAAGACACCAGTCTGTTCAGTTTCTCATGGTCATGCAGAGCCTGGACAGCAGTGGAGTGGTGAAGTATAGTGAGGTTCCCACACTGAACTTCAGCTTCTGAAACTAAGTTGGGCCTCCCTATGGCAGTAACTCAGTTGAGTGGAAGGTCTGCTCTGTTTGGCAGAGGAATAAAGGAAAGGAGAGGATTTCCTCAGGGCATTGGAAGTACCAGTGTCACATTTGTCAGGCAGGTTCCAGTGACATGGCAATCTCACAGTGCTTTTGTAGATCATGTACCTGTGTAGAGGGATCTGTCCTGTCACAAGGGATATCTACACTCCTCTCTTTTGCCACATATCCTCCTCCTGTCACCCAAAACATTTGACTCACTGATTAGAAGCCCTTGTATACACTGATTGGCTGAAAGAATCATCCTTGTGGCAGGCCTCACAGGACTGTCTTGGCAAAACCAAGATCTAAAAAATATAGCATGATATCACAGGAATCGTGAACATCTTGCATCATGCAGGTAAGGAATATGGCAACACAGACACCTGGTTACAGTCATAGGTCACATCTAACAGCACATCAAGTCAAAGGCAACGAAGGGTCTACATTTCCTCCTTCTGAGCAGTGGAGATCTAGGACCCTCAAGAGGCACTTTAATAACTTTTATTAAAGTGAGACACAATGCCTGAGTGTCCACTTAGAACAGGGTATGATGTATTGAGCTGTTTCAGATCGTATGTGGCTGCTTCCTGTTCCTGGCTGGGAACAACTGTTGGGACAAAGCTGCTCCCCTCACAGCAGCCAGTAAGCCAAGAGTGCCTGGCTCTCATATGAATGCTGCTGTCCTGAGAATTCTCAAGCCACAAATCCATGAATGGGTTCACCCAGTTATTAATAATATCTAAATAATTATAACTAATATCTAATAAGAGGCACTGTTGAAGGGACTTTAATAACTTTTGAAGTACCTTGTCTTCATGATATTGAGATGGGTCTCAGCACAACTCTAACAACCCACCAGGAAAATGGTGACGGCCTAGCTGGACTCTGTGCAATGGGGTGTTAAACAGTGTCCTGGGGCCATATTTCACCAACAACCATTTTAGTCAATTTCTATGAAATACACATAAGAGATGCTCCATTGTGTTATCCTCTTATTCCTGCCATTGTAAAGCCCAGAGAAGGGCAGGATGAGGAATTCCAGGGACAGCAATTAGGTGGCTCAGACAAGAAAAACAGCTTATATCTCCAGAAACTTCTAATACCTACCCACAAAAGAGATGCTTGGAAAGGACAATCTCATTGCCTGGAAGTCCTAGAGGAGGGAGTCCAGAGACTCCTCTCTGGAGTCTGCTATGACAGACAGTACTGCTGACTCAGGTGGCCCCCTCCAGCTGGAATCAAAGCTAACTGAAGTTCCCTCCAACTAGTGTCCTCAGTGACTGAAGGGATCACTCATTGAGACCCCCCATGAACTAGAAACCCTGCTGACTAGGATATGTGCTCATTGGAATATCAGGAATCATTGCTGAATGGAGCTGCCTGTGACTAGAGTTCCTACTGACTGGAGAACCCACTGACTGGAATCTTTGACTGGATTCCTTGCTAACTGAGATGCCATTGTCTGGGCTGTGAGAGTTCTACTTATATGGGTTAGTTATCCTATCTCTAAGATTGGAGAAAACAGACTGTGAAGGCAGACAAAAAGAGTTTTACTTCCAATATAGGAGCAATAATTCAGACAAAGAAATATATAAACAGAACTCAGAAAGTAGAAATCCTAGCTAAGACTCTCATTGGCAGCAGGATATCAATCAAATTTTTGATGCCATACAGCTAGCTGTCAGCTCCAAGAAGCTCCCAAAGACAATAAAGACCAGTCCTGTGGGGAGAAAAGTTGCCTGAAGAAGTGGGTCTCAGAGGTCAGAAGTATAGATAAGTTTCCTTCAGAGACTTACACAGATGGGGAACAGAGATGAGGAGGGGTTCAACATCTTTGGATATCTGAAAATCCTAAGTCCTGTGCTTGGGACAAAGACCCACAGGTTCTGATTTACACTGCTGGACTGCGGTTTTGAATTCATTTGATCATGACTGTGTCCCAGTTCTACACTCTGGGAGTAATAACATACTGTACTTGTTTTGAATTTTATGGAAGCTCACATCCCACAGTATCTAGATATAAATCCATGACACCTAGAAGTTTTTCTGGGCAAATAGGGATGGTCATCATGGCCTGTAAACTTGCATAGTACTCTGGGAAGCCATATATGATTGGAGGGTGAGTCTAACAGTGCCTGATGCACTGTGGAAGACTTTATGTGGGGAAGGAGGGGATTCCTAAATGAACTGGTACCTAGTAGTTTATGTGGGTTGGGTTTCTATGCTGTCCTACAAGGCCTGATACCTAGTCAAGTTTGAAGCCAAGTAGTTGGCTGGTGAGCTAATGCTAGCAGTGTACGAGGGGCACTTCACATATGACAACTACTTCACCCACACACTGCTAGATTTCAGGCCCTGCTGGACTTGCCACTGTTTTACACACACTATGTGTCATATCTTCTAGCTAACACACCTCTCACGTGCTGCCCACACATGGGAGGTGTTAGGCCTTACTGGACATCTTCTTATCACTGCAGCCAGCTCACACACAGGACCTGCTTGACACCCTTTCCCTGGACCAACACTCCATATCCCAGATCTTAGTACTTAGTCTCCATGTCCTCACCCCTGATGCCAAAGACCTGCATAGACTAATGACTAGAGGTTTAGGGGAACAGCAGCAGTTCGGTAGTACCCAACATGTCCTGGCAGCTATTAATGTATATGGAATATTGCCAGGAGCTGTGGAGTATTTCAGGCCCTGATACCTACTGGTGTACGTAGAACTCCGGTGGAGTTTGCTATAACCACAGAAGCTGCATGTGAGAGCTGGATAATTAATGTAGTTATTAGTAAGTATAAACTGTAAGATTAGGCCAGTGGAGTAGCCGGCAGCTTGGCAGAGGAGCAGGCGGCCTGGCCTGAGTGCCTTAACCGGTTGCCTAACTTATCCTGGAGAAAGAGCCCCCGGACCAAGGGTGGCCTACACCACCTGTAACCTAAACTCTATTAATTAGTATAAATTGTTATATTAGGCCGGTAGAATTACCAGTGGCTTGGCAGGAGATTCACCTGGGCTCGAGGGGAGTCTGAGAGTCTGGAAGTCCAACGACCTGGGACTGCTTGGACTGAGGGCCTATAAGCTGCCACAGTCTTTTCCCCAATAATTAAACACACCAAGACCTTTAATGTTTTAACGCTTAGCCCTTAGCTGGGCAGACTCTCAATTACTCTAAGTTAACCTGGATCAGATCACCTAATCCCAAACCACCACGTGCCTGCGAGTACCTTCCAGCCTTCTCCAGACGTCTGTCTCCTTCTGTGTCTCCCGGCAGAAAGAGAAAGAGTCTCTGTCTGTGCCCAGAGTTCCTGCTGTGATCTCAGGAAGTCCCACCTTCCTATACTCTTTCTGCCCAGCTAATTGGCCATAAGCGACTTTTATTAACCAATCAAGAGAATGCCTCAGAAGAGGCGGTAACCAGATCTCAGCATTGAATTCAGAAATTCAATATTGTTTCTAATATTGTATCAGAAACAATATTAGAGCTTCCCTCAACATTGGTGTTTTGTGTGGACTTTAATCTTTGACAATCACTTGTGGGACAAACAAAGAGCCGTTCTCCACTTTTCCTTTTTCTAGGATCAGCAGGTAACCTGATTGAGAAAAGTCAGGTACTTATATTCATCTAAACTTCTCAAGACATGTTAGTGTGTGGAAGCACGCTGGGGACTGGCCTTTGTCCACCTATGGGGTTCTCACATCAAATTTTCCTTAGCGTAAGCAACAGGATGGATGGTGAGCTGAAGCTGGTAACAGCTGAATTCTGTCGCTTGTTGGTTGGGTTTCTGGAGACCAGGCTGCCCAGCACATGTGTGCACTGGCTGACTGTAGAGGGGTGGGATCCCATAACAACAAGAGCACACTGCACCCTGCAGTGGTACCAGCACTGTGTAGGTGTTGCCCATCTTTACGCAATGCCGGCTCCAGCATTTACTGTCTGATTGGTCTAATTGTTTAAGTTCACTGCTGTGATTTTGGTCATAACAGAATGAGAGGGTATCTGTACCCACTTCAAAAAGTCACAGACAGGAGTCCATGCTTACATATGGATGTACTTGGGTCAGGGTCAGGGTCTGTCTGCTCTACTGCTTCTTCAGGATAAATTTTGCCTGACTTTTGCACAGGTAGGATCCTGTCACGATCTGTGTCCTTGTTCCTTACAGTGAGTATTTCCATTTGTAACTTTCCATTCCTAAAGAGAGAGCAGTAGTCATTTCTTCTATGTAATTCTTTGCAATGGAGAGGCCCAATTGTATTTAGAATATATTTTATAACTTTTAAGTATTAAAAGTGTAATATAAGTAACAGTTAACATTGTTACAACTTTGACTTCTTAACTTGTTAGAAACAGAACTCAAATGTTTTTTTTTTGTTGTTTATTTTCCAATCACCTCCCTCCACTTCTCCAGGCCCACCTTCCCATCCACTTCCCGCATTACTCCCATACACATGCACGCACATCTGGTGCCAACCACTCTAGCACATCCAATCTAAATTGCATCAGAACTAAGTGCTTCATCTTCCATTGAGGCAAAATAAGCCAGCTCTGCTAGGAAAATGAGCTTCAGAGAGAGGCAACAGCGTCTAAGTCCAAGATAGATCCCTTTCCAATCAGTAGAGGATCCACTTGAGAACCAAGCAGCCCATCAGCTTCTTGCATGTACTGAGCCTAGGACAAGTCCATGCAAGTTCTTTGATCGATGTTTCAGTCTCTATGAACTCCCTTGTGTACGAGTTACCTGGCTATGTGGGTCATCTTGTGGTGTCCTTAACCCCTCCAGCTCCCTCAAACCTTCCTCTAACTTTTCCTCAAGACTCCCTGATTTTCACCTAATGTTTGGATGTGGGTCTCTGCATCTGTTTCCATTATCTGCTGGATAAGGCTTCTCGGATGGCAGTAATGTTGACTTCCTGTCCAGATCCCTCTTTCCATCCACTTTCGACATCTATTTTATCTCCCCTACTTAAGAAGGATTTAAGCATCATTTCTTGAGTCCTCCTTGTTACTTAGTTTCTTTGGGCCTATGTTGTAGCATGGCTATCCATAATATCTGCTTATGAGTGAGTAAATACCATGTGTGTCTTTTGGGGTCTGTGTTAACGCACTTAGAATGATCTTTTCTGGCCCCATCCATTTGCCTGCAAATTTCATGATAGACTAACTTTTCCTTAAGACTCCCTAATTTTTGCCTAATGTTTGGCTGTGGGTCTCTGCATCCATTTCCTTTATCTGTTGAGTAAGGCTATCTGCTGGAAAAATTCCATGTTTCTGATGGCTGAGTAGTATTCCATTGTGTAGATGCACCACAGTTTCTTTATCCATTCCTAGGTTGAAGGACATCTGGGTTGCTTCCAGTTTCTCGCTATTATGAATAAAGCTGCTATGAACATAGTTGAAGAGATGCCCTTGTGATTTGGTGATACATATTTGGGGTATATGCCCAGGAGTGGTATAGCTGGGTCTTGAGGTAAAACTATTCCCAATTTTCTTATAAAGTGCCAGATTGATTTCCATACTGGTTGCACAAGTTTGCACACCCACCAGCAGTGGAGGAAATGTTCCCCTTTCTCCACATCCTTGCCAGGATGTGCTATATATTGAGTTTTTGATCTTCGCCATTCTGACAGGTGTAAGGTGGAATCTCAGAGTTGTTTTGATTGGCATTTCCCTTATGACTAAGGATGTTGAGCATTTAAGTGTTTATTTGCCATTAGGGATTCCTCTGTAGCGAATTCTCTGTTTAGCTATGTATCCCATTTTTTTTTTTTTTTTGGTTTTTCGAGACAGGGTTTCTCTGTGTAGCCCTGGCTGTCCTGGACTCAATTTGTAGACCAGGCTGGCCTCGAACTCGCAAAGATCTGCCTGCCTCTGCCTCCCAAGTGCTGGGATTAAAGGCGTGCGCCACCACTGCCCGGCAATGTATCCCATTTTTAAATTGGATTGTTTTGTTGTTTAATTTCTTGAGTTCTTTATATATTTTGGATATTAGCTCTCTATCAGATGTGGGGTTGGTGAATATCCTTTCCCAATCTGTGGGCGGCCATTTTGTTCTATTGATAGTGTCCTTGGCCTTACAGAGTTTTTCAGTTTTGTGAGGTCCCATTTATTAGTTGTTGATCTTAGAGCCTGAGCTATTTTTCTGTTTAGGAAGTTGTCTCCTGTGCCAATGAGTTCATGGCCTTTTTCCACTTTCTCTTCTATTAGATTTAGTATATCAAGTTTTATGTTGAGGTCTTTGATTCACTTGGACTTGACTTTTGTGCAGGGCGATAAATATAGATCTATTTGCATTCTTCTACATGTAGACATCCAGTAGACCAGCACAATTTGTTGACGATACTATCTTTTTTACATTGCATGGTTTTGGCATCCTTGTCAAAAATCAAGTGTCCATAGGTGTGTTTGGGTTTATTTCTTGGTCTTCAATTTGATTCCATTGGTCAACTTGTCTGTTTTTACGCCAATACCATGTTGTTTTTATTATTATTGCTTTGTAGTATAGCTTGAAATCAGGGAAGGATACCTCCAGGGGTTCTTTTATTGTACAGAACTGTTTTCTGTATCCTGGGTTTTTTATTTTTCCATATAAAGTTGAGAATTGTTCTTTTGAGATCTGTAAAGAATTATGTCGGGATTGTGATGGGAATTGCACTGAATCTGTAGATTGCTTTTGGCAAGAGGACCATTTTTACCATGTTATTCCTACCAATCCATACGCAAGGGAGATTTTATGCTCCTGGTATATGAGATATTGTCTTTAATTTTTTTTCACTAGATTAGAATTGTGCAGAATGTTTGTACATGATGTACTTGAGGATGATAGGATTTATTATTTCACACAATAGCACCTATAGGAATAGTGCCCCTTAGTAACTTAGTGATGTTTCCAAGGACATATACTCATTATATTGTTCTCTGACCTTCCTGGTGGGATGTCATTTGATCCTCGGGATTGACCATCAGTGAGCTCAAGATGAATGAGCAGCTGTGAACACCACTGGGGCAAACATCCATAAAGATCCCATGTCTTTGCCATCACATCTAGCTGACATGAAGCCAGTTGATGGAATTATCCACAACCTCAGTTGTGGAATTATCTTAGTTGAGTGGGATGATTTTGCCCCTGTGTCTGGGATGTCTTCTCACAAAAGGCAACTGTTCAGCATAAGCACACACTGAGGATGTGTTCACAGCACCTTTGGACAGTGTAAGTACAACTTTTACTGCCATTCTACCTTTTTCCTCCTGAGCTTTTAATTTAAATTTATATTTAACAAAATGCTATTAAGTCCTGCCTTTGAGAAGTATTTTTTAATATAAGAGGAATATGAGGACTGAGAAAGAAGCTGCTGGGCAGTGAGTAGGAAGGACCTGCCTCTGCCCAGGGGAATCATAGTCATATATGAAGTTCCCAAGCTGTGTTACTGTGAGCATGAGCTTCCCTTTGTAGCCCATATCTTGATGTTCATTTCTGTTCATCTTCATCTGTAAGCAACTTGATGATAAACATTTTAACTTTGAAGCTGTATGGTCCCTGGTGCAACTGCCCCATCAGGGTAGAATAAAAGCAACCATAGACAGTTTGCTACAGAATAGGCATGGCTGAATATCAGCAAATCCTAATCTCTACAAGGAGCTTGTGGGCTGGGTTTGGCTTGTGGCCTTTTATTTCCTCAACCCCTGTTCTAATAATCATACGAGTGGTGTGTCCACTGTGACGTTAGCTGTAGCCAATGCTTGCTGTACTAGCACTTCCTTTCCCTTAACCCCCACCTCCTTGCCAAGAACTTTATTTTAGAATCATTTCTGGCTTATAGACCATTTAGAGATAATAAACACAGAATTTCACATTTCACCCCCATGCTCATATTATGAGCTTCTTAATTAACATGCCACATTTATCTGGATTCGCTAGCCCACACCTACCCTTTTTTATCCACCATGCTTTGATCAGGTCAGATTCTTGACTTTCCCAAACACCTTCTCATCATTTCAGTGCCTCATCGTGTCTAACTATACAACATCTCATTTTCAGGATCCTTAGGCTCCTCTGCACTGTGGCTGTCTCCCCGACTGGCCTTGTTTTGATGACAGTGACAGTTTTGGCAAGTACCATCAGGCATTTTGCAGAATGCCTTGGTTGGGTCCATCTAGGTTTTCTCTGGCTGAGTCTGAGACTGTCAGTACTGAGGAGGAAGGCTGCAAAGGTGAAAGTTCATTTTCATTGCATCATATTTGAGTGGTGTGTGTACTGTGATATTATTGTAGTCCTCTGGTTGAGGTGAAGTCATTCTTCTACCACCCTTTTATGTACTGTTCTGGGATCAAGGAACTGAGCAGCGGATGATTCAAACAAGAAATTATATCCTCTTTGTCCTTGGAGTAAGAGTTCACATGTATTATTTTTAAATTCTTTTATATAAATAGTATCTTTCTTCACTCCTGCTATCTAATCATTTTATAAATATGGGCTCAGATATAATTCCAGTAGAATTTTATATTTTGGGTTACTATTCAATCCTGGTTTATTACCTCCCTCAAAGTTCAAGCAAGTTTTGGCTACTCAGAGGGTCTGACAAAGATATTACTCTCTCTAAAACACATTATGGCACTGTGATACAAGGTGCTCTAGGTTCATTCTGTGTATTTCTTGCCTCCAAAGTAGCTATTTCTTCAAAGTCGTGGTCTCTTTTGTGAGAGGATATTTGAAACCAAGACCTTATGCTATACTTGCCTTTTGTTGTTTAGGCTCTGGCAAGCTGACCAAGCTAACAAAAAAACCCATATATATATATATATATATATATATATATATATATATATATATATACTTATAAATAGGTATATATACCTATTTATAAATATTTTGTGACCACCTATCTCTATCAGTCTACAGATGAATTCATGTTGTCTTTAGTTCTTATGTATTACCAAATGGATCATTTGAACTTATTCCCTTTAATTTGTATCTTCCACTCCAACAGTAAGAGACATTCATGGTTTCGTGGTTAGCATAGCTGTCTAATGTTCCACCAGTGAGAAAACTGATTCTTACTATATGCCCTCCATGCACTTAATTTGATAATATTCAGGTTGTTGTAGAACACTTTCTAGCAAAACAGCCACTGTCTTCATCACACGAGCTTCATTTACTCTCAGTGGTCTATCAGAATTAGACTTAAGACTTGATGTTCCCTCATGGAAGGATGAAGTTGTCAGACCCTCACTTGAGTTTCCAACCATTCCTCAGTCATTTGTGTGCAATTCTGCCCTTGTTGCCCCTGGCCTTGTGTGCTGGGTCCTCGGAATGTGGGCCGAGGAAGGTTTATTGGAAATGAGCTCCATCTGTGCAGTATGGGGAAGTCCTCATCAGTGCTGGGTGAACACATTTCAGTGTGGCTGCTTTATGTTCACCCAGGCTCCTCCAGCATCCCCTCTCTGTGTTTTCTAAGTCCAACAAGCTGGATCCTTGTGTGAACTTTGGTGTATCTTCCTTTAGTTTGTCACCGGGGCCTTAATAGGTGTTGATGCTGTTTATGGCTCCCCAGGAAAAGAATTCTCACAACACCAGGCATAACAGCTGATATTACTCTGTTTTCCTCTTGACAAGTTTGTTGATCAAAGAGTACAGCTGTTATATGCAGTTCTTTTGTCTTAGAGTTTCTCCTACACACACCCTCTTTCATAATATATTTGCTTAATGTAACTTTTTCCACATTCTGCATACTTTCCTGGGATTTTCTGATCATCTACATTAATTTATTCATATTGTCTGTCTCTGCCACCAAGCCCCCCCCTCTCCTGTGTGTGTGTGTGTGTGTGTGTGTGTGTGTGTGTGTGTGTGTGTCACAACCAGTGGTTAAAAAGTTGATTTAGCTAGGCTAGTATTGCATTTTGAGACAAAGTTAATGAATGTCACAGTCTTCAAAACCTAATATACTTTTGGAAGTTTCATGTGAGGCATTGTGAAGGCCATGTACATGAGCTGTATATTGAGGTTGATGGTGTTGTTTAGGGGATGGCTGAGCAGTTCTCTTGCATGAACAAAGAATTAAGCATTGAGTAAGACAGAGACAAAGCCATGGAGGTGAAAGTAACAGCTTTATTCCTTTAGGATGAAAGATACCTAAGGCTAGAAGTCCTGCAAAGGGACTCTGGCTTGGGTATTTTATAGGGCCCCTATGTCCTCCCCTTTCCCCTATAGTTTCAGCTCCCACACCTTCTTGCCATTTCTCCTCACAATGTCTTCTGGGAATAAGAAGCATCATCTCAGGAAGCCTGCTCTCCCTTTTCCTAGTCTACCTATACCAATTTAACTTGCCTTCATTCCTCATCTCAGAGATCGACACCAACTATTGTCAGGGTTAGGGGGTGATGACCGCTCTAGCTGCTTCAGGCTGTAAGGGGGCGTAGTCCAGGCAGGTGTCGTCCAAGAGAGAGGGAACTCCCATGTGGCAGGCTCCTGTTGCTAGTCCTGTTTTAACAGGTGGTGTATCTGCAGCTCCACCTAAAGGGCCATTTGTAGAAGCAGAAAGACTGAAGGAGTAGAGAGGAGAATACCAGAGGCCACTACATTACAGACCAAAGTAGGTGGCCAGAAAAGTCCTACATAGTAGCAATTGATCCAAGGCTGGTCTGGAGAATGATGAACCCAGGATCTGCTTTCAGACACTTTGATAGCTGTTGGAGTGACCAGAATCACAATGAAGTCCCTCTCACATGACTTCTGAAGAGGAAGAGAGAAAAGAAATTAACCTAAAAATCAAACAATAGTTAAAACAATAGTGGACTTGTCTCTCTTGGCTGCAGGTCGAAACTGCAGTACTGATTTGAGCCCAGGTCATGACGTCTTAAATCTGGGCAGCATTTTTCTTATCAAGAAAAAAATCATCAATGAGAAACAGTTGTCTAAACAACATCTCATGTGTTTTTAAACCTAATGTCTAGGGAATATGGTCCCTTAGACTGTTAAAGAAACATACCAATCATTTTATTCTTTGGTTATACTTTCCTGCTGGGTGTGTTTTTTTTTTTTTTTTCTTTTCTCATCAAGACCAGTTGAGGATATGGTCCTTCTGGGTTACTTGGACTTGAGATCATGTAACCTTCCTTTTACAGCAGTGCTCATCCCATGTGGAGGATAGTTCAAAGGCCTTGTTGAGCCATGACTTTGCTTGGAAACATGGAGGAGACATGTCCTCTGTACCAACCCTCCTCTTTGTAGACTGGACACTGGTCAGAGCTCACTCAGTGGAGTCCCCATGGCTTCCCTGAACAAAAGAAGAGGTGATTCTTCTTGCAGTTAGAGAACATGTGAGAGATGCCCGTGGAACCTAATTGACCTTGGAGGGCAAGGAAGAATATATTCTCCCTTTTAATCCTTCTGACCACATTAGTATGGTCTCCAAGTATTGATACTGAACACCTATAATGTCAGTTACAACCAAATATTTAAATAAATTTTGATTAAATAAACATTTTTGTTCTTTAAGCAGTCTTTGTAATTGTTAGGGAGAAAAGATCGTAACTCCATTGATTTAAGAAGAGCTTTGACTCTTCTTAAATGTATTGAATTCTGACCATTTAGGTACCTTATATAACTTTCCCAGATCTGTATAATTTGCTTAAGCTTTCCAACTTTCTTTTCCATCCTGGAA
Source organism: Lophiomys imhausi (assembly GCA_907164525.1). Lineage (NCBI taxonomy): Eukaryota > Metazoa > Chordata > Mammalia > Rodentia > Muridae > Lophiomys > Lophiomys imhausi. Next base: position 4,835,969 of record CAJQZJ010032789.1, read on the forward strand.
AAAATATCCAGGCATTTTCTGAGACATAATAACATTAACAAACCAATAATCAACAAGCCTAGCTAGCTATGATGATCTTTTGAAATTTGGCATAGTGATGCCATGGTAGTTGTTTGGCTTAGAACATAGTGCTGTGTAGTAGCACCTTAATAAAAGGAACTTGAATTCAAAGTGCATACTTAATAAATTAAAATTACATGTGTAAATACTGTTAAACTATGGGGTTTGGTAAATTCTCAGGTAAACCTTATAGAAAACATAAGACGCTCTTTATACAGATGATTCTCAGTGAGAGACCTTAAAGGCATCAGGGCGCAGCAGGGGGTAATCTAATTGAGACCAAAGTGGCCCTAGTCCCAAGGATCATCAGGGTAGTAGAATCTGTAACACAACCGGTGACATCTGCAGGAACACACTTCACCACTAGGATCTGCTGCCCCTAATGCACCCATTTATTGGTTCTGGGGGCTTTCCTACACTTCATTTATTAAAATCTATAGGCAGAAAATTTGAAGTATTAGGCATCACAGTAATCGGCAAGCACCTGTCACGCTTCACCCAGGAAGAAACCAGCCCGTCTAACTCTCAGGCCAGGCCAGGGTCTGCTCACAGAGGAGGGGACTCTCTACTCATGAAGTGCAGATTGGATCCCTGTGCAGAATAAAAAAAAAAAATATATGTGCAGAATAAAAACATATATATGTGTGTGTGTGTGTGTGTGTGTGTGTGTGTGTGTGTGTGTGTGTGT
>CAJQZJ010032789.1:4836726-4847095 GCA_907164525.1 Lophiomys imhausi
GTGTGTGTGTGTGTGTGTGTGTGTGTGTGTGTGTGTGTGTGTGTGTGCGCGTGCACACACCAGGTGTGCCCTTTTAAGGCCCTTGTACCCTGAGATCCCAGCATGTGAGGGCATGGCCTACAGGAGCCACTGCTGATGACCACCCTTCTGTACACACGAGAACATACATTGGAACACCTTCTAGATCTTGCCTCCCTCTTCTGGAGTGCCCTCTACAGGGTTGAAAGACCTCAGTACGGGTACTTGCAAATTCTTATGACTCATTAAGCAACCATGAAAGAAGGGGCAGCCTCTACAGAATATGTGCTCCAAGGTGAATGCTCAGTGTCCCCTGCAAGGCCATCAGAGAGCTCTCTACACACAATAGGGCCTCTGAGAAGCCAAGGCTAGGAGGAGGAAATGTGTGGATGAGGTATTTGTAACTTCAGAACTGTCATTGACCTCACCACATCCTGCTCCTCCCACCACTACCCTGCCCTACATATGATGACAACTTTTGAGGCACAACATTCATATCTCTCTTGAGAGTCCTAAGTAAGAGTGTGACAGGCCTCTAGTAGCCATATAGGTTTCAGAAAAACAGTGAAAGTCCCTCAGGGATGCCAATACCCAGGGACTCTTTCCTATCTGGAGACAAATTTCCCTCCTAGCTCACTCATAGCTGCTCCCTTTGAATTTCAAGCAATTTCCAATTTGAACTCAAAGGAAACTTGCTGGTGGGGGTAGGAGGACAACCTCAGCTGGCTTACTGCAGGTATGCTGTCCACTTTGGCTAAGTAGAGTCTTTTACTGGCCTGTAGTTGATCAATTGATCAGTCTGGCTTTCCCGTGAGCCCCAGGGATGCACCTCTGCTGTCTAAAGTTGCCCTGAGATTGGCACTGCTTCACTCACTGACTCATGAATGCCACCAAGGCACTTTGTGAGCTGAGCCATCTCCCCAGTCTCTACATTTTCTTTTCCTTTTATGGAATTTGTGTTTCCATTTGCTCCTACTTGTTTAACTGGTTACTAGTTCCTTTTTAAATTTTGGTCTTTGTAGATTTTTAGTTCTAATTTTCTTCTTTGTTTGACATTTTTGTTCAAGTTTTTAAAAATTATATTTTGGTATTTCTTTTACTTTCTTTCAGTCTTTTTTTTCCCTTGTAATAAATTTGTTTGCCACTGATAACATTCTAGATCTGTGTAATTTACTACTATTTGGTTTGGTTTTCTAACATTGTTTTTGTTTGGTTGGGCTAAAATTTAGTTTCATTTTCTGGTTTTGTTTTAGCTTTTTGTGGTTTCAGATTTGGTGTTTGTTTTTTTTTTATTAGTTGGTATTTGGGTTTTTTTATTTTAATGATTTTTAAATTATTTTGAAGTGTACCATTCCTTTCATTCCTTTGTTTCCTTTTCATATCTTTTCACTTTGCATTCATAACCCTATGATATTTCATAAGAACTATGATCCTTCCATCTCACTGCACTGTGAGCTGGGTTTTGGATTTATAAGTTAATGGTCTGAGCTTTCGTTGAAACACAGTTTTGGTTTTCTAGTTATTAGTTGTTTATGTGATAATTAGAATTTGCTTTTTGTTTTGTTTTGTTTTTCCTTTTTAAAAATTTTTCTTTTTTATGCTATCATACTTCATTTCTCCTTTTACTTTGACTTTACATTTTTCTTTTTGAGGTAGCATTCCCACCTACAATGTATAGTTACAGTAAGGAGTCAACATCAGGGCCCAGCACTGATGAAGAGGCAATCACTACCCTGAAAGCTTAGGCCAAGACGGCATTGCTGAGGTCATGCTGGCCATCTCCCAGGTGAGCCAGTCACTGTGAAAGTTCTGGCAGAACAGAAGTGGTTCAAACCAGCGATTACAGAGGTGGCTATTGTGAGGATAATCAAGCACCCGAGCATTATTTTGTTCACCCAACTAATCAAAACCAAATAGAATACTTTCTTAATCATGGAAGTGACTGTGAGGGAGAACAGCTATTTTCATTACATCCAGAAGACCAGCGCCCTGAAAGAGGCAAAAAAATAAATAAATAAAACCCAAAATCCCAGCAGTTGCTGATTGCTGTAGGCTATTGTCATGACGAAGACATAGTTCACAGAGAGACCTGAGTCCTGGTAATGTCTCAGTGCGACGGGGGCAGAAGGTAAAAATAATAGACTTTGATGGAGTTGCAAGATCCAAGCCTGATGCAACATTACAGTCTGTTCTTTCCCCACAGAAGTCTTCCCAGCCTCCCTTATGATGGTACCAAAGTAGATATATGGACTTTGGGTGTCCTCTTATAGTAAATGGCAACAATGGCCTGTCATATTTGCAAGGGTCACCTTGTCAGAGCTAAGGGAAAAGCTTCTTCAAGTGCACCATGACGTCCCCTTATCAGCTTCCCAGCACCATGATGTCCCCTTATCAGCTTCCCAAAGGTTTAATGAGCATTCAACTATTGGCCCATTATTAATAATGAACACTAAGCAGAGGCCAATTGCACATAACCTCATGGGTCACCCATGGCTATGAAAGGCTAAGAGGCTTTAGCAAGTGATTATGATGGAGACACCAGCTGCCAAGACTCTGAAATTGTGAAAGATAATGGGCTTTGTTTGATACCTAAGACATAAAAGACCCTTTAATACACAAAACCTTAAAGAAACCATGGCCTCAGGACAATGGTCGTAAGATCCAAGTGAAGATTAGGAACTCAAGGGGACACCTTTCTGTTCTGCTGAGGACCCTGTTACTTTCCCTCCACTCCCCGGAAAAGAGCCAGTGAGCCTCCCTTTGGACATTCAAGCTACGAGCTGATACAGACCAGTGAGAGCAAAGACGGGAGATAAGCGTTTGTGTTCTGCAGGACAGAGCACCTATCTTGAGCAGAGCCCACCACGGCTCCATGACTGAACCATGCATTTATTTACTAAGAAACAGTGGGGTGTGCACAGAAGAAGCAGGTTTCTCCTACAGTTCAGCAGCGAAGGCCTTCCAAAACAGCCCAGAACACACTGGGACATCAATATCTACTTCAGGCCAGCCCAGGGCCTAGAAGAGAGAGGCAGGATGAAGATTAGGGTATGCCTGTTAAGACTGTGCTGCTGCAGGGTACCTCCAAACTATCATCTTTGTCAAATTTACCAAACGAGGGTGTCCCCCGAGAAGTGAGTGGGCAAGATGAGATTTACAAGAACAACTGTGTGCACCAGGTACGTTTTCACCTGTGGTGTCACCTCCGCTTTTACTCAGGCCCTTTTGCACATTCACAAAGTGAAGCACATTTGGAGGCTATATCTAGACCCTGGTCAAAGGTTAAGCCACCAACATATTTTGCACCTTAGAAGACAAGTCCCACTGCATGTGTATAAGTACATTGAGACAGTAAACTATCATGTGCTGCTTATGGTCACTGAAAAGCTAGATCTAGAAGTGGCATTTGCCCCCACTCCCAACACATGTACTGGAGACCCAACCATGTTTGTTTCAAAGTGTCCTCCAAGATCCTTTGTCTGGGATTGAGTTGTCCCCCTTAACTCTAGGACAAAGTTTGCGAGGAAGGAAAACAGCCAAGAGTGAAAACTGTCTCTGAGAACAGCTAGAAAGTATTCTATGTAGGTTGTCACCATGGTTTATCCCTTGATATAAAAATGCCTGCAGTGGGAATAAGAAGCCACCATGGGAACTCATTCATGAAGAGAAAGCTGGCTGCCACATAGGAACTTCCCTAGTTGATTCAGCGGGATATTTGTATGACCCTCTAATTGGATCATGTTACTTTTGTTTATTTTCTCAATTGGGCTACCTACCTAGTTCATCTCTGGGATGTTTGTAAACCTCCAATTTGAAGTTTTTTTTTTTTCTTGTATTTGCTTCTTCCACTTTTTATTGCTAATAGTTGTTTTTACTATTGTCTGCTATGTAATTAAAAACTCCTGTAAAACCAGAAGCATGGATCATAAGGTACAGAACAATCCTGCTTGTGAAGAACCTAGCAGCACTAAACTAGAACTGAAGAAGAGTAGAAAGACATTACCAGAGGGTAAGGATGGAATGAGAAAGGGAGGAAGGTGACGTTCCAGGGAGGAGGGAGGCATATGGGGTGGGAACAGGAAGTAATGGGGAAAGTAAAAGTCAACAAATTGAGATAGGAGAACCCAGGTTAGACATCAGCGCAGAGCAGGGTGATCAGGGTCACTGAGAGTCCATCTCATGTATCTCCTTGCATTTAAAGTGACCAGCCACAGTACAGTCAGCTCCATGACCCTAAGGTCACTATTTTAGGGTCACCTTTGTGTTGTCACATAGGTGGCGGGTGCACATGTGGGAAACCCAAGCTACTATGTGTTCTTCATTCTAGAACAAAGGGCCTTTCCAGTAAGGAGGGAGTTAGCAAATGGTGGAGGTTCTCCTTGGGGTATTCTAGTCATCTGTAACCCTAGCCCCAGGGGATTCATGGTGAAAGGAGAGGGAGAGATAATATTGGCCCCAATTGAAAGTTGAATCATCAGCTGTAGACTTTGAAAAATAACCCTGGAAATTGAACCCAGGTGAAAACCACAGTTACTATTGGATCACAATCCTTGCCTTCTTTTTCCAGCTTTCTCTACAGTGCAGATGAAGGAAAGGGGACAGAACAGCAGACATGATTGAAAAGACTCCCAGCTCCCTGTCCTGGGCAGTCTCTTGTCTTTCCCTGATTGGTCTCTATTCTTTACCCCCAATGTATGCACAGGGAAAGAAGCAGCTGAAACTGTATAAATTTCAGTTTCACCTGCGTGTTAGTTGGCTCCTGCCTCTGGCTCCCTGACTTTGAAGGAAGACTAAGGACTCTATAGTCACATGCATAGGACCACTGATGGGAGAAAACGGAGGAGGAGGCTGCAAGCATCCCTCCAAACACAGAGCATAAACAGTCCAAGACTCAGCACTCTGGCTTGAGGAAGCAGCCAGGTTCCTGGCCCAGCCTCTGCAAGCTGAGGGACCAGCTCCTACTGTAGGGACGGGACAGGCCTACTGTTCTGCCTTCTGAGCTTGGTCTCCACAGAAGACTTCTATTGCTTAGCTTCCTGAGGCTGGACTGGAGCTTACAGCTTTAACATTCCCAACCTCTCTTCATTGGCATCTTCCTGCCTCCAAAGGTCTTACTTTCTACTTTCCATTTTGAATTTCTAGTTTTCTGTTTGAAATGTGGCACCTAAGCTGAAAATAAACCTCTCTTTGTTTATCTACTCCTCACTGTTCATTCACTTCATTCTTGGAAGGACAGCAAGGTAAAAGCTTGAGATAAGTAACATCAACCTTTTCACAGTCATCAGAGATTCCAATCACTATAATCCCAATTAGCAGGAATTCCAGGTCAATTGGACTACATTCAGTGAAGATTTCAACCAGAGGAAACTCCAGTAAGCATGGACTACAACCAGCATGAACACCAGTCAGTGAGGACTTCAATGAAGTCTCCAGTCAGAATTGATCCTTGTCAATGTGGATTGAGATAGAGCATACACTGGGCAAGATAACTCCAGTCAAAGAAGATTCTACTCAATGGGAATCTTAGACAGCAGCGACTCCTGTCAACTGCGGTTCCCATTAACAAAGATCCCATTCAGCTCCTACTCTATGGTAGGGACTAAGTCCTCCATTAAGTGGGAACTTGAGTCAGCAGACTCTAGTCAGAATGGACTGCAATCATATGGTACTCCAAAGAACTGGCCAACTAAGGTTGTGAGTCAAAAGCCTGTCTAAACCTACTGGGGACAGGCTCACCTATGGTCATGCCAAACTTCCATTCCTGGGACATGTCTCCCCAGGCTTGCTCTTCTCTGTGCGTTACAGTGGTAAGAGATATAGAATAGCATGCTTGGTGCTTTAATGTGTTTCTCACAGGCTTTGGAATGGGACCGATGTTCATGAAAGATCATTACACCGATACACTTCTACTCTCTCTCCTTGTAAAGCAGCTACCATTTCGGTCATAGGTTCTAATAAGTCATGTTGGGAGTTGATTGTAAAGGCAGAAGACAAGGGATGCAGAGGCCTGTCTAGGTCTCTCCAACAGTGCCAAATCATTAAAAATACTTCTGAAAATCCCAGGCTCTCAACTACCTGCATTAAATGAATGCAAATCTATGTAGCTTTCAGACCCTTATGGACATTGTTAGCAATTTCATGAGTGACAATTGAGAATACTGTTGCTATCAAACAATTTCACTTTAAAGAAATGTAGGGGAGCCTGAAAAAGTTCTATAGACAATTCTATATTGGAAGACAGAGAGTGGCATGAACGTGGTCTCCAGTATTTCCAAGGAGTAACTGGCTCCTTAACTGCATCATGTAAGAAGGTTACTCTTCTGATGACATTTTCTCTTTCTTGGATCCATGGCCAGGGTAGTCCTTCTGAAGCCCAACAACAGATATGGATATTTTAGCAAGCTGAAACTTTCAAGGGACACCGATCAAGGAGTTGTGTGTCTTAGGTAGAAGGTTATGTGGCAAAAGAGAGAAGTGAAGATGCCCCATGTGACAGGGTAGGTCCTGCTGAGTGAGGTGCCATCTTGTGCCCTAACCTTGGAACTTCTACCATCTTGCCAAAACCCTGTATTACTTGACAGCTTACAAATCCCTTTTTTTTTTTTTTCCATCTGCAAAAATGGACCGCAGCAGCTATCCTTCTTGGGGTACATTAGGGAGCTCCAACTCAGAAGCACATAAGTTTCAGGTCAGTATGGGAATCCCATATCCACTCCACTGCTGTCCAGGCTCTGCATGACCATGAGAAACTGAACAGACTGGTGTCTTCATGGGGCCCATGTCCCAGAGAAGGTCCTCCTGGCACAGAGTGGTGGGGTGTGAATGAAGAAGGTGTGCTAGTCAGCTTGCACCACTGAGATGCAATGCCTGAGTGTGTCCACTTAGAACAGGGTGTGATGCATTGAGCTGTTTCAGACCATATGTGGCTGCTTCCTGAGGCATGCTGGGAACAACCATTGGGACAAAGCTGCTCCCCTCACAGCAGCCAGTAAGCCAAGAGTGCTTAGCTCTTGTACAAATGCTGCTCTCCTGAGAATTCTCAAGCCACAAATCCATGAATGGATTCACCCAGTCACTAATTTGGGAGTCTCCAGGACCTGATCACCCCCTCTAGGCACCATCTCTGCATAGCATTACAGGAGGGACCAAGTCTTCAAAACATGGGGCTGAAGTCACTGAAGATATAAATCCTTCTCTCTGCTTTGGCTCCCACAGGCTTCTTTCTGTGATCTCATAGTGCACAATGTGCTTAGTTCCTCTTCGAAGGTCTTTACAGTCCTAGATTAGCTTGAAAGTCCTTGTTCATTAGCTCCTCTGAGACTCAGAGTGAGCTCTTCCTGTGACCTTCTATAAAATAGAAGTTATTGATATCTGTCTTAGGGTTTTATTGCTGTGAAGGGACATAACGATCATGGAAACTCTTATAAAGGGCGACAATTAAAATTGGGGCTGGCTTACAGTTTCAGAGGTTTAGTTGACTATCGTTGTGGCAGGAAGCATGGCAGAGTGCAGGCAGACATGGTGCTGGAGGAGCCAAGAGTTCTACGTCTTGATCCACAGGCAGCAGAGGAGACTGTGTACCACACTAGGCATAGCTTGAGCATATAATACCTCAAAGCCCGCTCCCACAGTGACACACTTCCTCCAACGAGGACACATCTCCTATCAGTGCCACTTCCAATGGGCTAAGCATTCAAACACAGGAGTCTATGGAGGTCACACCTATTCAAACCACCCCAATGTCCAACGTCCAGTGGCCTAGGGTAAGCATTCCATGCCCAAAGTGAGAACTGAAGGATAGCAAGCTTATCCAGGTGAACATTAGATCCCAAAATAAGATGCCCATCATTTGGGGTACTTGAGGGTATGACTTGTGTTCAAAGATCTGCTTGACATTTCCACTTTCTGCGATAGCAAAAGCATATCTTTGTATGTGTGTTCACAGAAGCCAGAGGACAACTTCGGTGCCATTGCTAAAGCACCATCCAATATTTCCTTCTTTTTATTCTAATTAATTTAATTGGAGACAAGGTTTCTCACTGACTTAGCACTCACTTGGAAGCCACCGAGTGTGCTAGTCTGTGGGACAGAGAGAGCCCCCAGAAGCACTGGGGGTACAAGTGCATCACCACACTGAGTTATTGTTTTCTCATGGGTTCTAGAGATCAAAGTTATATTCAAGGCAAGCATTCTGTCACCTCATCTCCCCAGCCCTGATGATTTTAAACTTGTTCCCAGGGCCAAGAGGAATGTGTGTCACCCCTTACAGTGGGCATAACTCTAAACTGGTACAACACTAAAGACTCTCAGTATCACTTGGTGACCATAGCTCTCCAGGTCCCCAAGTACCAACAGATTGCTTGTGGGTCTTATTCTAGACTACTCCCTGACACAGTCCCTACATGCATGAGAATCCCATTTTTTTTCTTGAAGAAGTGAAAGTTGTAAATAGTATTATACAGAAACATAAAGACCCCAACAAGGAAAAAAATCATTGCAGACAAGTCAGGAACAAGTTACTTAGTGTTTTTTCAGTGAATTTGAAAATAGTCACACCTAGCAACCAAAAGCAGGAAATAAAGTTATAAGGTTAGAGCTTAAAAAATAGAACATAATATGTGTACATGTGTTTATGCATGTATTCACATAAAATACAAGCAGGAACACAAAAAAGTTTATCTATATGTGTTTATCTTTGAGTAGGTGCTGAGATTATTGATACTTTTTCTTTCTTTTGATAATCAGTAATAAAACAATATAAGAGTCTGTATAAGAGACAAACCCATACAGGTTTTTCTGACAGGGATGGGCAGGGTCAGCCAGCCGCTGAAAACGACACCAAGCTCTTTCAGTTTTAGTGCAGAAGCCTCTGGTGTTGAAGGAGTGTGCGTGGAAAGGGGATGTGTGCCTTTGATTCATCAGCTACTCTAAGAGATCAAGAGTGGAAGTTGGACAGTCAGTTAGGAAGGCCATATGGTAGGAAGGTCCAGGAGATCATGGATCATGGCTTGCATTGAAACAGAGATAATGAGCTTGGGAAAGCAGCATATGGATTGAAATCAGTTTTGCAGGTGGCAACTCGGTTTCCTGAGGGTTGGATGCAGGGTGAGTACACTGAAGACGGCCCTCTACATGACACCAGATGACAGGAGCATCTGTCTCTGTGTCAAAGATGAGAAGACAGTGCTATGTTTCCCATGTTTCAGATCTGACACATGTGATTCATTTCATTTGATGAAGCTTAGAAGGGATATCTGGGGAGGTTACAAACTCCTAAGTTTCTGGTATCAGTATCAGAGGATTGCTAATATTGGAGACAATTCAAAGAGGCTGTGGACAGAGGATGGAAGGACAGGACGAGGCTCCAGTAAACTCTGCTAGGTTTCAGAACTGTGATGCCAGGGAAGGAGCTTGCAAAAAGTAGGAAGAAAACATAATAATAGAGGTTACTATGAGCAGTAGCAGGTTTCAACTATTTTGAGCAGTGACTTTATAAGTTTTCACATGACACTCCTTTTGCCCAGGAAGTTTTTAAATCACCCCAGATGTATAGATATATAGAATATGCTTATAAATTAAATATATATGGTTCATAATTCATAAAAGAGTTGATATATAAATTCTTTGCCATACATTTATTTATGTATTTATTAAATACATAGTAAGTTTGTTTTCCTATGAGATTAATGTGCTTGCCTGTTTTCACACCAGGAACTTAATCTTCACTAGATAATTGATATTGGAGGGGGTAGGGCATAGTCAACATTTTCAGAGTTGAAAACATTTTAATTTTAAAACCCTCCAAGGTGAGATCACCACTTCAGATAAATACAAACTACAAAGAGGCAGACAGATATAAGTTTGGAGATATTTCAAAGATTATTAGAAATCTGTCTTAGTCACAAGCCAGAATTAATTTAAGTGCCACACCACTTTAACTACTTTTTTGGGTTTTATGAAGCTCTAGCCAGAAACTAAACCTATAATTGTTAAGAACATTATACCACAGTATAATCCAAAGATATATACTGAAGAATGACACAGAAAATTATCAAAAGCCTTCCTTTCTGAACTGGACAATAATGACACCAAAAAAAAAAAAAAAAAAAAAAACTAATGTAGAAGGGGAAACCCTCAAGAGGTCTCAACTCTACACAGAGAACTACAGGCAACTAAAGAATGGTGAGAGAGCCATGTGACTGAGGAACTGAGGGGTGCTGATACAAGGAGGCACCCCACACTGAAAGGATGGGATGGGTGTTAGAGGGGGTAGAGGGTGGGAGGGTGAGACCGGGAGGGAGTGGAGGGAAGGGGTTGTAATGGAGACCTAACTTGAAGTAATAAACAAATG